>JACXGM010009998.1:0-26842 GCA_016801145.1 Umbra pygmaea | reverse complement strand
TTTCAAATGTGTTTATTTTGTTTGTCCCCTTTATTTGAAACAACTATTGATTTTTTATAGATCTTCTTATTCACTTAGAAATACGCAATATCCTTATTTTTTGGTTCCTAAAATTTTTAGTGTGGTTGGACGTAGGTCATTTCTTTATAAAGCCCCTTTCGACTGGAATCATCTTCCTGTTTCTTTGAGATCTATTACTTCCCTTAATAGCTTTAGGCAATCTTTATTTTCCTATCTTAAAACAAGCTGTGTATGTTATTGACCTTCTTTTGAGAGAGAACTGAGGCTTTTTCTGTTATTAATTGACCTTATATTGATGCTATTGAGGTATGATTTTGAGTTATGAACTGTGGTTTGGGGTTTGGGGGACAGGTTGAGCATTGTCTTGTATTGTCTTGTATATTTGTAGTGTATGTTTGCTTTGCAATGTTATGTTTTGTGCTGTATTTTATTTTGTTGTACTATTCTGTTGGTGCTCTTAGGACCCTCTTGAAAATGAGATGCTACATCTCAAGGGGCTATCCTTTCAATAAATTAAATTAAATCTTAATATATGGCTTTGTAGGGTTCTTTCAAAGAGGATGTAGAAAAATAAAAACAGAAAATAATTATGCATTTTCTTTATTTCATCCTGTGCCATATTCACTGTGTATATTTGTTTGAAATGAATTTTACATATCCAAAAATTTCAAAGTCTTTTCTTTAAAAAAAATATCAACCATATGTTTGTACTTGCCTCAGGTCCAGTGTAACAAGAGTTTAACTTTTTTTAGGCAGAATTTGACAATTAGGGGGCGAGCCTTAAGAGGTTAATACTGGAAACTAAATTGATTTGTTTTTCTTCTGTACCGCACTATGTTTATGGTACCGCAGCTAAAGGCTGGAGTTCTCACAGACTAGCTCCGCGAAAACAATCAAATATGCACCTCGACAGAAGTGCATATTTCTTTGTTAATGAGTAAGCTTCCGCATTTTTGTCAAACGCATTTATCTCCAATCCGAAACAAGTAATGTTTAAAGTAGCCAAATAAAAAAAAACACGTATCATATGTTGTACATTTCACCCGCCAGAGTGGCTGGTAAATAGGGAAAAGTTACCCGCCAATGTGAAAATCTACCCGCCATTGGCGGGTGGCGGGTGTTAATTTCCCACCCTGCGTCTGTGTAGACGGGGAAGAACGATGTCACTCTGCCCAATGGAGCTCCCAGCAGAAGTCTGTCTGGGTCTCTCCAAAAAGCCAGATCCTCTCGTAGCGATGCAGGAATAGTCAGACGGACATTGCGTTGCGTAATCGGATTCAGTCTGAGCCTGGCAAACAATCTCTGCAGTCTGCGCATGTGCAATAAGCCCACTGGCACTACTACTTGCGCCGCTGACATCACGCCCAACAGAGTCATAACCTTTAATGCCGAGACATAAAGGTTGACAGCGGTGTAGTGCGCGCAGCATAGCCTGTCTCCTCTCTAGAGTGAGGCTCACTGTCATGGCAACCGTGTCTAGCTGGAGCCCCAGATAGACTGCTTGCTGTGTGGGCCACGGTGCGCTCTTCTCTAGGTTGAGAGCGAAACCCAGGGCGATGAGGTGTTCCATCACCATAGTTGTGTGAGACATGGCCAAGGTAGACGAATCGGCTAGAATTAGAAGATCGTCTATATAGGCCAAAACTCTTATCCCCCTGCGTCTGAGCGAAGATAGAGCTACCTCCACAATTATCGTAAACACTCGAGGTGCCAGGGCATAGCCGAATGGCATCCTCTGATACTCGTAGCATTTTCCCAGAAAGGCAAAACGGAGGTATTTTCGATCTCTCTACACTATCGGGACATGAAAATAGGCGTCCTTAGGATCTATGCTGGTACAGTGATCGCCCTGGCGGATGCATTCCATCAGGTGTCTGACTGTCAGCATTTGGAATTTCCTCTGGGTTATCGCTCTGTTCAGGACCCTCAGGTCCAAGATCGGTCTTACCCCCCCTGATTTCTTTGGAACCAGGAAGTAGAGTGAATACAGGCCGCGTTTCTGTTCCTCTAATGGAATCTCCGACACAGCCTCCTTCTCTAAGAGCAGGGAGATTTCCCTTTCCAGGGCATTCCTCTTGCTCAGAGATGACATGACAGTTTCCCTTATCCCCCGAAAAGGGGGGGGGGGGTGGCGAAACTGAAGCGTGTATCCTCTCCGCAGTGTAGAGTCTATCCACTCCGGGAGATAACATCTCATGCGCCATTCGTGATAGAAAGGCGAGAGCGGGCGCACGGCTCGCGGAGACATGGAGTTCAGAAACATCCGAAATGAGATAGGGGCCCTCGCCGCCGCTGACCCCCCCCACAGGGGAGAGGGTAGCCCAAGGGGGGCCGATTCCGAAAGGGCACGGGGGAGGGAGAGCAGGTCTCTTCTCCTCCATCCTCCCGTCCTCACTCCTATTCCCAGGAGGAGAAATTGGCGTGATAAAATGTTTTCTCTTACTCGGCGTGTCTAGCCTGTCACAAGAGAGAAATACCACTGCGCTTACTACCAGGTAGAGGGTGAGGGGGAGCCCCTCCCCTCTCGTTTTCACACACACCAACACTGACAGGCGTGGGAAAAGGGCCATGAGACACAGAGAGGGTAGGCTGAGAGGGCTGAGACTTTAACAGCCGCATCTCTGTATTAGCCTCTAACTTGGCGTTAGCCAGAGTTAGCAAAGAGCGAGCTAACCGGGGAAGCTCAGATTCACTATTCAACACGGCAGCGGGTTCAAATAGTGAAGTACCAGACCCTTTATCAATGAGCGGGCTCATTTTATCAGGGTTTAAGGTCGCGAAAGCGGCTCGACCGAGAGAGGAAGAAATCACTCTATTGGGAATCGTTTTCGCTACCTCTGGAGTGTCAGAAGAGACACAAGGCTGGCTATAGAGAGTACCGTAGCTAAGCTAGACACAGTACCTACACCAAGCACAGAACTACTTTCCGTCCGCTCCACCGGAGGGACGGCGGAATAAGTTGACAGACAACCAGAGTAATGTTCAGAGGTTTTATTTAAAACAAAATCCTCCAAGGTGGGAGACTCCTGAGTGGGGAGATCTCCCTCAGCCCGTCATTGACGACGCCGCTTTCCTCCCGGCACTGGCTGGTGCGACCAGGATGGGGCGAGGGATCTAGACCGCCGTTGTCGACCGCTCACGGAGGGTAGAGGCTCCGGAGCTGGTGCAGGCGCAGGTGGGGCTGGTTGGGGTTGTGGCTTGCGCCTCTCCCAACGCCGCTGAGGTCGCTGACCAGCGGGTTTCGGTGTCGCAGCCGCTCTGGGTCCGGCAGGGACGCGAGCAGAGGTAGAGGGCGCCGTGTGGCGTCGTTGTAGAGGAAAAGCTCTGGCCAGAGCTTTTCTGTCCACCTCCTCTTTAGCCACACGCTCCATGACCTCGTCGGCAGCCCGGCCGAAGAGGGAGTCCGTGGAAAAGGGGGCATTGATCAGGGTCATCTTTAGGGTGTCACTCAGGGTTGTTCCCGACAACCAAAGGTGTCTTTCAGCCACCGCAGTGATAGCCATGCTGCGGCCGGAGCAACAGGCTTCCGCCTCGGCCATCTTAGAGATGGCGCAGGCAGCCTTGCCCACCTCCTGGATCTCGCTAGCAGTAAAGGAAGACTTCCCAACAGCTAAGGCAGTGATAGCCGAGGAGAGAAGAGCAATGTTGGAGGCCGCTCCTCCGGCCTGAGCGGCAAAGATGTAAGACCTGTCCAACCAGGACAAGGTCAATCTATCCTTCGCCTCTCGATGCTGGGGTCTCCTGTCGACCAGCCAAGCAGATGACCCTCTGGCGAAATAGGGGGCCAGCAACGCCTCCAGCCGCGGCAAACCCCTCGCCACTGGCTCAATCCTACCCGCCACGTTGGTGAAGGGGAGCGAACCCTTGACCGGGGCCGCGGACTGGACCGGAGCAGTCCAGGAGGCTTCCAGGAAGCTTGCCAGGACAATCATGGGGGGTGGAGGGGGCTCCTTTAAAGCCACAGGTTTGGCATAAAAGGCATTGCCCCAATTTCCGTCCACCGCAGATTCCGCCAGGGGTGGGTAGGGTATATTGAGCCTCGCAGCAGCCTTTCGGAAGATGCCAGGAAGGTCCTGTCTGATGGAAGTCGCGGGTTCCTCCGGAGCAGGCAGTGGAGCAAGCTCTGGTTCCTCCTCCGAAGACGAGTCCTCTTCTTCAAAATGCGAGGAGTCAGAGCCAGACGGCAGGTCGGTATGAGCTGCCAGTTCGGCTAGGTCCTCTGGGGCCATATCCCTGTCTAAAAGACCGCCGCAGGCTCCAGAGGTCTCCTCCTCACCCTCCTCCTCGGACACAGGAGCCATAATCACCTCCGCGGCCTCGGGAGGCGCGGAGACGAAAAAGGCCTCATGTCTCTGCCTGACCTTGTAAGGTAGCGCCGCGCACACGCCACACGCCACCAAGGGTCTCAGAGCCCCTCGGGTGTGTTCCTCTCCCAGGCAGAACACGCAGCATCCGTGCGTTTCACCATCCACGGACAGACGGTGGCAGCGGCAGGCGAGAGGCTGTGGGTCCACGGGGAAAAACATGATAATAAGTAGAAAAAAACTGACGACGTGATGACAGAAAAATCACGACAAGAATATCGTTGAATAAACGGTGCAGCTAAAACTGTCGGCTGAAGACAAAAGGGAGCAGAACGCCGGGCTCGGCCTTCTCTTATACAAGTGGCGTAGTCTCCCTATTGGCTGGTGTTGGTGACGTGCATGTAAATTTTTTCAGGAGCACCCGCGTGCGTGGGAGGGGTAAACCACTAGGAGCATAGCTCCCCTATGGGGCGGAGCTCCACGACATAGAACAGTGTTAAATTAGCTCTCTCAGTGTTTATATAGGTCAATTGGACCTATATAAACACTGAGTATTAATTTAACACTGGACTTTTTGCTGTGTGCCATCCTCACCCCACCCCAGAGGAAAATGAAATTCTCAAAATCAAAATACACAACACTAATTTGGAAAACTCAATTATATTTTTTGTTCCAAAACAAACCCTTCTTCCCGGCCACCTGCAACGTATCCAGGGCCTTTTGTCTGGTTGCATTCAATTTCTTATCAATATGTTTGATATATTTTTTTTTCAATTTTCTGAAAAAAGTTAGGCAGTGTAAATGTGTGTTTGACTGCATGGACCTTGATTGTAGTTTCAAGTTTCAACCAAGACCAATTCTAATTGCTTTTACTGCCTCTATCCATCTGCTGCACAAGAAGTGCCTCACTTTCTTCAATTTCCCTCATTTTACAAATGAATACAGAGTTTAATGTTTTAGCAAAACTGTATCATAACGGAGTGCAAATAGTTCACTCTGCCCCTTTCCACAATGTCTTGTTCATATGCACCAATATTTCTCACCCACTCTGGGGTTGCCATAAAATGTACAATGTTTATGGGTCCATCAGTGGCATTGCCCTGCGCTAGCCTACCTAAAAATCATCTTCAGCAATCTATTTGCATCAATTTACATGATAAAAAGGACCTCCTTAAAAATAGTAAAACCGGATGTTGATTAGCTAAGCCCACTCGCCAGTTTCTTGCCTTTTATAACATAAGATATGGTAACGTGGGATCGCAATAACAAAACGTTACTATGAGAAAATTGAAGACACTGATATGGAGAAAAACGTTATCAGAAGTAATGTTGACGTAATGCTATGTAACTAACAACAAGCAAAGTCAAGGGCAATATTTTGATATGTTAACCATAGTGAATTCATAGGCAGGGCTATGCACCATTTGAATATAATGTGGTTTGTCACTGAATTACTTTCATTTAAATGCTTCTCAATGGCATCAGTGGAAAAAAACAGGACTACCGACACATTACAGAGAGAGAAGCTTTCAGAGTCAGAGCGGTACCAGGTCAGCAAGCTGCTTGCCTCACACAAGCACAAACCCTACTCTATAGCATTAACAACAACATTGGAAAAATTGTAGCGTAGGGTAGGGTATACTTTAATACTACTGTACAAGATGGGCGATAATAGCAAAGTCAGGAGTTTAATTTTTAAAATGTGTGACGTGCAAACGAACAACTAGGCCTAGTTGAAATGTTTAATAAATTACGTGACTAGTAGATTATATAACATTATAAACCAAAAACCTCCTAACCTCCTTGATCTCACCAGTTGCCAGTAAGACGGGAGGCGCGGTGCCGAACTTTGGTCTCAGGGAGGAATTTTTTGCAGTGGCAGTCTGGCAGCAAGAAATAGTGGTTCACGCTTGTGCGCATACTGCTGTTTTGTCGCTCAGTGTTCTGATTAACTTATTTCCTAGGTACTTATTTCCTATTTACTTGTTTGGTGGAGGCAATCCAGAATTACTGTTGTTTAAATTATAATCAGACACTCTCAGACCCCCACCCCACATAAAAAAACTCTTCGGATCTGCACGATTCACACAAGTCACCCATACTGTTCAAAAGTAGTCTGTTCACTAACGATGTGCTCTGCAGAAATGTATCAATCAGGTAAAATAAGCAATAAACTAGGCGATCTAACAATTACAACAAGTGATCTGTAACATATTTAAATGCTGCTGTAACATTTCATGCTGCTGTAACTACTTTCATGAATTTACATTTTATGTGAGATTAACTGCCTATAAGCAACTTAATATAGATGGGCTGTTTATTTTGGATATAATTGAGGACTGTTTAGTGGATATGGTTTAATTTCACATGTGTTTAAAGCTAACCAAAGACATGGAAAGAAGCTCAATAGACAGCAAGACTGAGGCCTGTTTTTTACACACAATAACAAATAACCCCGCAGAAAGAAATATATTCCAGTAGAATATACCATAAATATATTCCAAACTAGAATATACAACAAAACAAGATATATTGTTTAGCCCTACTGGAGTATTATGAGAAAAGCATTATTGTAGCTTATCGCTTTTGATGTTGGAATATTGATTATTAGAATACATAAAATAACCTTTTTGTGTTTGTCGACACGGCGTGTCATATTCTTGACATTGGTTATTTTAGTAGCATGAAAAAAAACATGGTTAAACAAATTGGGATTAAATCATATACAGAATGTCCAAAATTCCAGCACCTTTCAAAACTTGAAAACACAACCTTAATATTCAAGAATCTTCAAGGATTTCCAGCACCCGTATGAACCCTGATTGTTAGTGTTGCTGCGTGTTATGTGTAGTGTTTGTTGTTCTGAAGTCTTTCCATTCATCAAATACATTTTTGTTTTGAGTGGTCTCAAATTTTTTCAGAGCATATTGTGAGGATATTTTTCAAGGGATGCACCGATTCCGATACTGGGATAGGAAATGTGTCCAATACTGGACAAAAAGAGGGGATTGGGTATCAGCATACAGAGTCCAATACCACGTACGTTCTAATAAGGTGCAGTAAATGCGAGTCGTCGTAGTGATGGTTAACCAATACTGTAGATGTATCCTAATGCTGGAATCACACCAGGCACTGCAAAAAAAGTCACTGTACGCAGACACACTTGTACACCGCAATCAACTCCGTAATCAATCTTCCGCATCTTAAAGACAATGTTGCATACCACTGTCAGGAGCCTTTTCAGATTAGTAATAGGTAAGCATTGACAATAGTTTGAGGAAATCTATCTACTTAACTGTCAAAGCTTTTCTTGCAATCCCATAAACCCATAAGTGAAAGCGACATATTACACCTCTTCCTCTGTGGTACATCAATTTACGGTTCTGGTGCCGTATGACAAAGCACTGCACAAGTTGAATAATTTCAACTCTTGCAACACACCCGCCGCACCGCATCCACATTTTACCAGATCTGGTAGATTTGCTGCAGCGGTGCGGATTGCTTTCTATTGAAATGAATGGACTTCCACCGGAACGCAATCAGTTGGCCGTACCATGTGTAATTCCAGCTTTACTGCATTAACAATAAATAGTGGTCCAGGAAAATTTGCTATAATCCGTGTTCAGCGGTGGCACAAATTAAAAACAAAAAACATTTAACATAACATATACAGATGTTGCGCAATAACTTGGTGCTGTTCATACAGCGTAACCAATCAGTGCATTTAGTTCCCAATAAATGGTCTATACTCGTCGCTGGGTGGTGCTAAACCACCTAAAAAAACAGGAGATTGCAGTTCTAATCCCTCCTAGGGATACATTTTTGGGACATAAGAGTGATAATAAATCAATGTAATTGTATTATTATACACAGTAGATTACCTTTCCTAATTTAAATAAAGCATTGTTTGTTTTAAAACGGTTTTAGGGAAGCAAATACATATTGTAGACTACAGTAGTATTTCCTTTTTCAGATCAGAATGGATCCCTGAATCCTTTGTGAAAAGTTGTAACTATTTACACAATATATCAAAGTACAGATTTACTTTGGAGGACAAAAATGGGTAATGAGCAATGTTTTTAAGTTGGCATGCAGTATACTGTAACCTCTGGAAGCCGCTCCCTCAAAAGAACTTTTTTTCACAGAAATCATAATAACCAATATGGTGTAGCGGTCTAGGTTGGTTGTGATTACTGTACATTTTCAGTGTAGTGAGTTGCAAGTTCTAGTCCTGGGGGAAAGCCAACTCCTGTTTCTCCTCAGTCTGTTTAGAGCAGGGGTATTCAACTCTGGACCTCGAAGCCAGATCCACTCTACTTTTTCATTTTTCATTGCAACCTTCTAATCTGAGACTTATGTAGGCCTGGGACCATAGATATACATAATAAAGGCTAGATGTCTCGTCCGCACTGCTGGCCAATGGAGGTTGACATCTGCACCTGGCGGCCATCTTGCCACAGTCAGCTCGCTCACTCATACTTTTTAAATAACCATAACTTGACCGATTTTTTTTTAATGGTTTGGTTTGTTAAAAACGTCAGAGATGTATTTATGACACTAACCATGGACTTCCATATGAAAATAACATTGAACAGAACAGAGGTGAAATGAATATACACACGCACAAGGTATTTATGTTATTAACATTAAATCAATATTATAGGCTACTAAAACCCAGTGTACAGAATGGCAACATGAGATATATACTTTTATAATATGAATATTACTATTATAATAAAATAATTTGAATTATTACATGTTTATTTTAACTTCAGGGTTGGGCCATTTCTAGGCTTTTCCCCCCAACATTGTACTGTGCCTACTTCAGAGATCACTGTTCCCACCTATTTTGGCCTACCATCAAATGCCTGACCTCTTTAGAAAGCTGAGACCCTGTAGTTTCTTAGGAAAATAATTGTGTGAAGCACAGGCACAGAGTTATAGAGGCTAGAATATTGCTTTTTTCTTTCTGCTGTTTAACAAGCGTCTCTGAATTGACCACATTTCAGCCCTCTAGGTCACTTGATATGACATTAGAAACACAACTGAGCCCTAGTACCAGGGGCCTTCAGGTTTAACCCTGGGTTTTCAGTATCACGATGTTGGGTCACCTGTTACCGGGATACATCTCCATGGTAACTTATGCAGGGTTTCTGTAGGTTTGATGACATTACATTTAAGACTCTTTTTAATAGCACTCAAAATGCTTTTTAAGACCAATACCGCAGTGAAAGCACGTTAAATAACGAAAAATACCTGTGATTGGTCAACAATTTAATTATGCACACTGGCAGAGGATTATGTATTCTAGCTTGTAGTATTACTAAGCAATCTTATTTGTGATCAATCAAAACATATTTAAGACCCGGGACATGGTTTATCTAAAAATATAACTTAACAACATTGTTGCAAAATCTCTGGTTTATAAAGGATAGAACATAAGTAGGCTATGAGCCAGAAAGTGGTTTTCTGCAAAACTGTGCACATCTACACTAGCCCTAAAATGACCCAGCAGCAAATTAATATAAATAACATTACTATGACATTTAGTACTACACCTACTAGTACCTGTGGTTGACAAGTGGATGTCCATTGTCAACCACATCCAGAACGTGCACTTGCATGAAAACCCTCTTTTCCCTACGTGCCAACATCCTGATCGAGTGTCAATGGATCCAAGTAAATGGTTTCAAACTGGTATGTAAACAACATAAGTACATTTTTTTGCTTATAATATAATAACAAAAATCCGAAACATCTCCTGAAATGTCCTTTGTTATGCAAAATTGTTATATTTACTTTAATGGACTGCAATTTTGATAAAATGCTTTTTAATGTTACTTTAGGGTCAATTGCGCATCACAAAGTGGAAAAAATCCTGGTCAATAAGATGGTTGTCAAAGATGTGGAGAAGCTGAGCCACCACTACCAAACATCATCACTGGAGGCTTTCCACAGCTTGATCTTGCGCTTCGCACCCAAGAATGTTGTTTTCCCTTTCATGGGCATGCTTTGCAGGTAATACAATCAATATATTCAGTAACAACATACACCACAGCTACTGCCTAATGGCAAATATGTATAACATCCAAATTGGTGTTTCACCAAGGCTTTCGATTCTGTCAATCACACCGGCCTCGTCGGCAGATTCAAGGGCCTGGGTTTCTCAAATGAGTACCTCGTCAGGTTCAGTAATTACTTATCTGATAGGGTTCAGTGTGTTAAGTCGGAGGGCCTGCTGGCTGTCTCTATAGGGTGACTCAGGGTTCGATCCTCGGGCCGACACTATATTCTGTATACAGCAATGACGTCGCTCTTGCTGCCGGCAACTCTTATCCATCTCTACGCAGAAGACACCATTCTATACACATCTGGCCCTACATTGGAGACTCTGCTCGAAAACATGAGCTGCAATAGGTCAAACATTCCATACATTTTTAACATTATATCTTAAGTTGAACATTTCAATTTTCAGCCATGTTAATTACATTACCTATCCTAGTATTTATTTCTCATGTACTGCCACTTTACATTCCATATAACTTACCTCTCTGTTTTGGACAGTATTTGCACTGAATGTACAGTTTCTTAATAGAACCGAATACTGTTCATTTAAATATTTGTAACTTCCTGTTGCCTTGCACCATGTCTGGGCCCAGTTGCAATTGCAAATTAAAACATGTTCCCTTAACGATTAACCTGGTAAAATATTATTTATTTGCAATTGTATTTTTGTAGGTTGTACCTTGCAGCCATGCATTACAATGAAAATGCAGACCGAAAGCAAGCCACAACGTCTGCAGGACAACCAGTGTTCAGGGTTGTGTTTGCCAAGTCCAGGAAGGGGAAGGTGACTGCGAGGCCAGTAAAAACAGACCCTACATACAGTAAGTTATATACTACTTTTATTTTTATAACAAATAACGTAAGATCAATAGTGACACTATGAATATGTACAAGTAGTGTTAAGAAAAACACTTTTGTAATTACAAATTAAGTAAGAAAGATACACATAGTGTATGCAAGTACAGTAAACATAACATAAAAAATAAATACTTAAAAGGCTTCAATATAAATACAGGTCCTTCTCAAGAAATTAGCATATTGTGATAAAGTTCATTATTTTCCATAATGTAATGATAAAAATTAAACTTTCATATATTTTAGATTCATTGCACACCAACTGAAATATTTCAGGTCATTTATTGTTTTAATACTGATGATTTTGGCATACAGCTCATGAATTCTCATGAAAAATCTCAAAGAATTAGCATATTTCATCTGACCAATAAAATAAGTGTTTGTAATCCAAAAAAAAAATTAAGAAAAAGTCAACCTTCAAATAATTATTTTCAGATATGCACTCAATACTTGGTCAGGAATCCTTTTGCAGAAATGACTGCTTCAATGCGGCGTGGCATGGAGGCAATCAGCCTGTGGCACTGCTGAGGTGTGATGGAGGCCGAGGATGCTTCGATAGCAGCCTTAAGCTCATCGAGAGTGTTGGGTCTTGCGTCTCTCAACTTCCTCTTCACAATATCCCACATATTCTCTATGGGGTTCAGGTCAGGAGAGTTGGCAGGCCAATTGAGCACAGTAATACCATGGTCAGTAAACCATTTACCAGTTGTTTTGGCACTGTGAGCAGGTGCCAGGTCATGCTGAAAAATGAAAATTTCATCTCCATGAAGCTTTTCAGCAGGTGGAAGCATGAAATGCTCCAAAATCTCCTGATAGCAAGCTGCATTGACCCTGCCCTTGATAAAACACAGTGGACCAACACCCGCAGCTGACATGGTACCCCAGACCATCACTGACTGTGGGTACTTAACACTGGACTTCAGGCATTTTGGCATTTCCTTCTCCCCAGTCTTCCTCCAGACTCTGGCACCTTGATTTCCGTTGTGCAGCGTTTTTGCCACACTTTTTCCTTCCCACAGACTTCCCACTGAGGTGCCTTGATACAGCACTCTGGGAACAGCCTATTTGTTCAGAAATTTCTTTCTGTGTCTTATCCTCTTGCTTGAGGGTGTCAATGATGGCCTTCTGGACAGCAGTCAGGTCGGCAGTCTTACCCATGATTGCGGTTTTGAGTAATGAAACAGGCTGGGAGTTTTTAAAAGCTTCAGGAATCTTTTGCAGGTGTTTAGAGTTAATTAGTAGATTCAGATGATTAGGTTAATAGCTCGTTTAGAGACCCTTTTCATGATATGCTAATTCTTTGAGATAGGAATTTTGGGTTTTCATGAGCTGTATGCCAAAATCATCAGTATTAAAACAATAAATGACCTAAATTATATCAGTTGGTGTGCAATGAATCTAAAATATATGAAAGTTTAATTTTTATCATTACATTATGGAAAATAATGAACTTTATCACAATTTCTTGAGAAGGACCTGTATGTACAAATAAGGTGGCGTCTGAAAATAACTCTTTTTTCATAAACATTTTAGTGATTATTTGCCTGCAATAATTCACAGAATATGTTGAAGAACTTATGAGGCTGGTTTTCGAGGTGGTGTTCGAGGACCCAAAGCCATTTGTTGAGGAGCTGAAGTCGATCCCCATCCCCAAGGACCTGGTAACTGAACATTAGAGACCCGCAAAGGAGGAAGTGGTTGCCCGCCATGTATCCCGCTTTAATCAAGGGGCGGTCGGAACCCTACGTACTGTGCACCTGGATCAGGAAACTGCTGGTGTATCCGGCGTACAACGCATGATGGGATTACCACCCTAACACTCCTTCCCAAGTAGCCCCAGCACCAGCTGACAAAGCTACGATAGGCAAGGCGCCTGTATGGACAGGATTGGACAATAGTGAACATCCCTCTTAATTATAGTGTAAATCATGTTTTTTCTAAATTATGTAAATTAACAGTGTTCAATTTATCACTTTTTCTACATTGGATAAAAATAAAATTATGAAAAACATTGCAATTGTGATTTCTTCATTAGTTCTTTGGGTTCTTTGTAAAATAGTTATACCGGACAGTTAAATAAATGTTTTAAGAACTTACTCTTCTTCTGTTCGACGCCTCAAACGTCCATAGTCTGCTCTGTAAATGTTGTGGATGTTCTGCAGGCTGTAGTAGTTCAAACAGTTTGGCTCAAAGCCTGGATGGTGAACCATGCAGGTAGGTGGGACAGGAACCTGTTGCATTCGTCTAACAACCTAATAATAAAAATAAGTAACTCATTTAGAATAAATATTACCTGAGGGGTCAACATTACTGCAAAATGCAGATATTGATAGATGAAGCAACATGTATCTGTTTAAATTGGATGTATAAAAAATGGTGTTCTCTGATCATAGAAATGATTGGCCTCTAAAATAATTGATTACAAACATTTACATCCAGTAGGTGGTTTGAATTTATGCTACATTTTAGCACAACAGTAAAAGTAAACAAGACATACAACAAATTTGAAAGGAGGCTAATTGTATTTGTATATTTCCTTTTTAAGGATACATTTTGTAGTATTTTACAACACGTGTAAGGTTAGTCAAAATGATATACACTTTGAATGACGGTTGCTGTTTAATACACAACGTTGTAATTAATTAAAATTACCTCTCGTATTTCTTGGCAACAGATGTTTTCAACTTCAGTGGGCATTGTCAAGCAATTTCCACATGTACACCAAAAATATCCCAAAAAAGAACGTTAAGTTAGATACCCTCCAGGCAGTCAATGGACATAAATTTGCTACAGTGATGTTAAGAAACGGTGCCGAATTAAAACGTTACGTATGAAACTTACCACTCAGAAACATCTTGCTCCAGTCTAGGTTGCGAAGCTGGTTCGGGTTCTACCTGTGTTTCGGGATCAGACTCTGGTTCGAACATGTACGGCTGAGCTGATGCCATGTTTACCGATAGATAGAGACACTAGATCAGATTCGGCTGAGGGCGGGTTTGTTTTGGATCACACTAGCATGCTTATCAGATGAGAGCCCGCCCCACTCTGCATCTAAGTGGCTAGTAGTCCTTACCTAGGAACTGTGCATGTAATGCGCAGAGGCCTCACTTGGTAGTTCAAACGGACAGCTCAACACACGGCGTGAAAAGAGAAGCTGCAACAATGTGCAGTATAAGAAAGAAATTGTGTTTTTTGAAAATTAAACCATGTAAACCGATTCTGGTACAACATCTACATACAATCATGAACCTGAAAATAAGCATAATATGAGCACTTTAATGTTAATGACTTGAGTATTTAAGCAGTATACTGAGACTACCTCTGTGGTTGGTTCCTGTTCTCTGCTATGTTTTGCAACTCTTGGATGAAGGGTTGATGTTGACCATGTATAATGTTAGGGAAGAAGAAACTCAATTGTCTCACTTTGCTGCACGCTGATCTGTTTTTAGATGTCGGGAGCGAGAGTTGCGCAGTCTCTTGCGATGGAATGCGTTGTCTGACTTTGAGGGTGACCAGCGCAATACTTCATTAGAATTTTTGGATTTGATTAGAAAGCAATGTCTTATAATTATATTTGCAAATAAGTTATTTATTTTCATTATATTAAGTAAAAAGAACACTTCTAAATGTATCTTCTCTTCCATTTTGCCTGCAGCATTTTTACGTGCACATGATAGACTGTGCATAATTAAGTCGTTTTTAAAGTGTGTGACTCCAGCTTTGTACCTGAAGCTGTGTACGGCTTGTAACCACAGCGAAAATTGCTGTGCTCTAGCCATATCTCGTTAAAAGTACACTTTCCCATTTTCCACACGTAGTCCTAGCCAAACTTTAACAAACTCTGAGGAGACGCAGATGTATTTCGCAGGCAGGTATTGTATTGCATTTTTAACAGGATTTGTAGTTTTATCACCGCGTCCGTATCAACATCAGTATCCTAAGAAAGAACAACACACCGAATCAACGTTCTGAGGCCGGCTTACTGCTGGTTTTGTTACTGTTGCACCTTAAAAATGCCTGTGTGCAACGAAAAATGTACTTTTGTTCCTAATTAACATCAACAACATTCATGACTCCGCTTTGTAGGCTACGACTCAATATTTTTTTTCTTTCTGAAAAATCAGCATTTAGCAACACATTGGTTTAATGGAATACACAATTGTAATTATAGTCAGTGATATTGATGAGCCTAAGGCATTTATAAATACACGGGTGGCAATTATTTCCCAGCTTTCCTTCGTGCTGTATGTCTGGATTATATTTTTATACATATTTCCCTACAATTATGATTTAATACAGTTGAGCAAAATATGCGGCTCTCATAGACTTGTCCGTGTCTGCGATTGGTTCTATGGTGCACACACCTCCCCTTTTATGTGAATGCGCTCATCACTAGATTGGGAAATCCCGGGTGGATTTAACGAATTGATAACCACCGTGGTGACATCTCTTATCTGGATCGCAATTGTTAGGTTCAGTGAAGGTAGGAAATGAAAAGAAATGCAGGGCATGTTGAACTTGCTTCTTAGTATAGGCCTGAAGCTGTGTACAAAAGCAGATCAATGGAGAATGAAGTATGAGTACTTCAGACCATTATTTGCCAAGTTTAAGAAGCATAATCCTGGTCTCAAATAAAAGGTAACACTGAAGTTTCTTGTAGACTATTTGGATTGTTTGTCAGTGGTTCTGATATAGAATGACTGCACAAAATATGGAATTGCACAAACGACTCTTTTTGAATTTATAAGTGTATAAAATGGACTACACATCTGCACACCTAATATTGGATAAAACAACATGAATATTTAAAGATCCAATATGTTGTATCTACTTATTGCTAGGGATATACACTGCAGCTAGAAGTTGGGGAAGGTGGAAAAGGCCATTTTTGACTAAATTTAATTGAGACATAGTTAGATTAATCTGATAATGTAAAGCACTATACAGATTGTACATGAAAAAGGTTGTCATGTATGGATTCCCAAGAGTCCAAGCTTTCAAGTGATGTATAATATTACTATGCTACATAGCAACATGATGCATACAACTGATTTAGAATGTTGTGGTAGGTGTGCCGTAAAAGTCCACCCGTCTCCTAACAGGTTAAACAAGTTTAAACTATTATAAAAGTGACATTTATTTGCGATAAAAAATAGATTTGCCTACACAACTGTGGTGGTATACACATGGAAGACGGATCTAAAAAATGACCCAAAAAACATTGCTGGGTTAATGCCCTTTGAAAAGCATAGTTTTTTTGAGCTTCTGTCGCATGTTGTTGCTCTGTAAGTTAAGGTTAGTCATTTTAGCAATGTGGTCCAGCATTAGCTTAAAAAACAGGGACACTACCATATTTTAGCGAATATACTGCGAGCGATATGCACGTTTTTACAAACGGCGCACTAACCCTGCACACTATTCGGAGGCGTGCTATATAGAAAGTTTTTTACACATGATAACTACAGGCATTATTTTTTTATCTACTGTTGTTACAGACCAGCTATTCCCAAAGTGGGATACAAAATAAATTGTAGTTCAACATGTATTTCAATATTCAAACGTGCCTATACGTTATTAAAGTGATGTTTTCATGTCTGAATTGTCCAATCTCACTGGCGGAAATTATCACCAACTAGTGTCTGGATAAATGTCACCATGATATCAAATAGGCTAATTGGCATTCTAACAGAAACTATAATTGTTTGTTTTTATTGAGTAATTGAGAAAAAACCTCCAGTCAAATCAAACTACAAACTGGACAATTACCATATGTAACGCTAAGGTACAATTAAGTAAAAAATTGAAGAGAAATGATACAGTTAGATCTCATGGGCTACTCACTTATACAGCACCTATAAGAGTATATAATTGCCACCCAAAGCTTTCATGTTTTTAAGAACAATTAATAATTTTATTGGACAGATTAACTATTACTTCACGCTGTGTGGAATTCCAGCGGATTGCAGGCTGGGGCAAGACTGGGCTACCAAGAATAAGCTTAGCACTCCTATCCATTGAATGGTGGCCAACCCTCCCTCCTGAAGTGCTTGAAAACATATTTAAGAAGTAGTATGGAAGATCCTCAAAACCTTAATGATGTGCAGTTCAAACAATCTGTCAAGACTGTTTTGATTAGTGACTTGTTCAATTGTCGTTAATTTTATATATTTTCGTTATAAGTAGCTACGCCTCCAGCCCAATACTCAAACAACAACGACTGTTTGTTTTATGTTTTTTTTTATTAAACTTTTTTTACTGTAGCATCAAAAATACATAATTGATACAGTTACTATGAATTAATGAATTCAATCTTTATTTATTGTCTAATGCCAATACAGGACACCAGGCACGTCACCAGACTTTCAAAACTCTCAGGCTCAGACAACCCGTGGCTGGGGGAATTGCATGTGTTACATTAGCTATATAAAAAAAATCCATATCACCATCATGGCATTCTTTGGAAAATATATAGCCTGTATATTATATCCTATATGGAATGGGACATATATTCTCCTCACAGAGTTTCTCTCTTATCTCGTCAGATCTGAATTTAAAATATACAGCAGGGAGAGAGAGAGAGATCTAGAAAGGACGGTAATAATAATAGACACCTCATACAGCATACACCAGTTGGTCAAATCCTTAGACTTACAACATAACTACAGGTACAAATACTCGCTCCCTCCTCCCGAATTCTCTGCATTAGACGCAGTAGAAGCCCTACGGGAGGAAAAGCGTACAGACGACCTGTCGGCCAGTGTGGGTGTGCGAATGCGTCTACCCCTAATGGGGGACAGTCTGCGCGTCTCAGCGAGAACCACAGCGGGCACTGTGCGTTCTCTGCTGATGCGAAGAGATCTACATTCGCTCTGCCGAATCTATCCATATCATATGAATCAGATTTGAGTGGAGAAACCATTCGTCGGGGTGGGGACCTCCCCTCAACATCAGATCTGCCCCCACATTCAGACGGCCTGGAATGTAAGACGCCGTGAGGGATGAACATGCAATCGGGCCCACATCCATAATTCGACCGCTAGGCGATGGAGTGGAGGTGATCTCACCCCCCCCTGTCGATTTATGTAAGCCACCGTTGCGCGATTGTCTGACCAGACGCGCACATCTTGGTCTCTCACTACATGGGACAAAGAGCGCAGAACTAGTAACACTGCTCTGAGCTCTAGGCAGTTGATGTGTTCTCCGTTCGGAGGCCACACTCCTCCCACTGCTCTGCCCTCGCAGGTCCCCCTTATCCTGACAGAGAAGCGTCTGTGTAAACGGGGAGGAACGATGTCACTCTGCCCAATGGAGCACCCAGCAGCAGTCTGTCTGGGTCTCTCCAAAAGGTCAGATCCTCTCGTAGCGACGCAGGAATAGTCAGGCGGACATTGCGTTGCATAGTTGAGTTTAATTTGAGCTTGGCGAACCATCTCTGTATGCGGCGCATGTGTAATAGGCCAACGGCACTACTACGTGCGCCGCTGACATCAACCCCAGTAGAGTCATCACCCTTAACGCCGAGACTGTGCGTAAAGGCTGATAGTGGCATAGTGCGCGCAGCAGAGCCTGTCTCCTCTCTAGAGTGAGGCTCGCTGTCATGGCAACCGTGTCTAACTGGAGCCCCAGATAGACTGCTTGCTGTGTGGGCCACGGTGTGCTCTTCTCTAGATTGAGAGCGAAACCCAGGGCGATGAGGTGTTCCATCACTATTGCAGTGTGAGACATGGCCGAGGTAGACAAATCGGTAGAATTAGAAGATCGTCTATATAGGCTAAAACTCTTATCCCCCTGCGTCTGAGTGGGGATAGGGCTGGATGGAACCAGGAAGTAGAGTGAATACAGACCGCATCCCTGTTCCTCCAATGGAACCTCCGACACAGCCTCTTTCTCTAGGAGCTGGGAGATTTCCCTTTTCAGGGCGTCTCTCCTGCTCGGGGATGACATGACAGTTTCCCTCATCCCCTGAATTGGAGGGGGGGGTGGCGAAACTGAAGCGTGTACCCTCTCCACAGTGTAGAAGCTATCCACTCCGGGAGAAAACATCTCATGCGCCATTCGTGATAGAAAGGTGAGAGCGGGCGCGCGGCTCGCTGAGACACAGAGTTTAAAAACATCCAAAATGAGTTTGGGGCCCTTGCCGCCGCTGACCCTCCCCCCCACAGGGGAGAGGGTAGCCCAAGGGGGGCAGATTCGCCCGATAGAGGAAGAGATCACTTTATTGGGTCTCGCTTTCGCTACCTCGTGAGTGTCAACTAGAGGGGACGAAGGATACTCAGACACAGAAACGGAGCTAGCCGAAAGCTGTGAGGCTTCCGAGCGTCTAGTAGAGACACAAGGCTGGCTAGGGAGTACCGTAGCTAAGCTAGACATGGTATCTACACCAAGCACAGAGAATACCCCCGTCCTCTCCACCGGAATGAACTGAAAGACAACACGGATAACTTTTAGAGGTTTTATTTAAAATAAATCCCTCCAAGGTGGGAGATTTCCAGCTAGAGAGTTCTCCTTCCGCCTGTCATTGTCGGCGCCGCTTCCCTCCCGGCACCGGCTGGTGCGACCAGGTCGGAGCGAGGGGTCTAGTAGGCCGCTGCTGTCCGCTCACGGAGGGTTGAGGCTCCGGAGCCGGCACTGCCACAGGTGGAACCGGCTGGGGGTGTGGCTTGCACCTCTCCCGACGCCGCTGAGACACACGCTGCTTACCAGTGGGCTTAGGGGTAGCAGCTGTTCTCGGTCTAGCAGAAACCTGAGTGGAGGTAGAGGGCGCCGTGTAGCGCCGCTGTAGAGGGAAGGTTCTGGCTAGAGCTTTCTCATCTGCCTCTTCTTTCGCCACACGCTCCATGATTATCGTTGGCAGCCCGACCGAACAGGGAGTCCGTGGAGAAAGGGCCGTTAATGAGCGCCATCTTTTGGGTGTCACTGAGAGCGGTTCCCGACAACCAAAGGTGTCATTTAGCCACAGCAGTGATGGCCATGGTGCGTCCGGAGCAACAGGCTACCGCCTCGGCCATCTTAGAGATGGCACAGGCAGCCTTGCCCACCTCCTGAATCTCGCTCGCGGTGAAGGGACTTTCCAACCCCCAGAGCAGCGATCGCGGAGGAGAGGAGAGCGATGTTGGACGCCGCTCCTCTGGACTGTGCAGCGAGAATGTAGGACCTGTCCAACCAGGACGAGGTCAACCTGTCCTTCCCCTCTCGGTGCTGGGGTCTCCTGTCCACCAGCCACGCAGATGAACCTCTAGCGAAATGAGGGGCCAGTGACGCCTCCAGTTGCGGTATACCTCTAGCCACCGGCTCGATCCTACCCGCCACATTGGTGAAGGGGAGAGAACCCCGGACCAAGGCAGCAGACTGAACCGGTGCTCCCCATGAGGCCTCCAGGAAGTCCACCAGGCCAATCATAGGGGGTGGAGGGGGCTCCTTCTGAGCCACAGGCTTAGCGCAGAACGCATTTCCCTATTTTCCGCCCACCATCGACTCCGCAAGGGGTAGGTAGGGAATGCTGAGCGTCGCCACAGCCTTCCGGAAAATAGCAGGAAGGTCCTCCCGCCTCTACATCACCTTAATCGGCAACGCTGCAAAAACGCCACACGCCACAGAGGGCCTCAGGGCCGCTCAAGTGTGTTCCACGCCTAGGCAGAAGACACAGCAGCCGTGTGTCTCACCGTCGACAGACAGACAATGGCAGCGACAGACCAAAGGTTGAGGTTCCACAGGGAAGGACATGATGGAAAACAAATGGAAAACAAGACGACGTGACAACAATACAAGTCACGACTAAAACAATCTTCGTAAACGGTGCAGCTAATAGTATTGTCGGCTGAAGACATAAGGGAGCCGAATACCGGGCTCGGCCTTCTCTTATAGTAGTGGCGTGGTCACCCTATTGGCTGGTGTTGGTGACGTGCATGTAAATTTTTTCAGGTGCACCCGCGTGCGCAGGAGGGGTAAACCACTAGGAGCATAGCTCCCCTATGGGGCGGAGCTCCACGATATAGAACGCCTATGTGCTTCCCGAGCAAAAACACATCCTCTGACCCTATCCTCTTCCGTACAATGTACACTGCCTCTAGCAGTTTGATGGGCTGGGATTGTCTGGTACTTGCTGATGTCTGACGAATGACCCACTCTGCGCCTTCTGTTGGAATTACCAGACCTCCATAGTTTTTTAAAGTCAGCAGGTGGTAGGTCTGGTCCTTGATGGCAGATGCAGCGTCTGTCACCAGGCTGGCACGGCAGACATCACAGGACAGCTTCTTCAGAGCCCAACGCACAACAAATCCTGAAATTTGAGTTAGTTACTGTTGTTCTGTAACTCTAGTTCTATTAGTGGAGCGAGCCCCATAGGGGACCTATGCTCCTAGTGGTTTACCCCTCCTGCGGGTTCACCTGAAACAACATTTTCATACACGTCACCAACACCAGCCAATAGGGTGACTATGCCACTTCTATAAGAGAAGGCCGAGCCCGGCATTCTGCTCCCGAATAAAGGTCTGAAGCCGACCTCCAAGGAACAGAGTAATACAGGGCTAAAACCCTATGGGGCTCGCTCCACTAATAGAACTAGAATTACAGAACAACGGTAACTATCGTTCTATGTCGTGGAGTCCCACCCCATAGGGGAGCTAAGCTCCTAGTGGTTTAGGGCGGAGCTAGGCGTAGTCAATGTACCCCTGATTTACTCTAAAAAACCTTGGGGAAACCAAAAGGCTGCACCAGTGGAGCAACAGGCTGGTGCGTTGGAATCAGCGCTGCCTGGAATAAGGTTACACACAATGAACGCATCACAAGCAGAAAAAAACCATTCACCAGCGCTCTCCTAACAGAAGAGCGCTGAAGAAATGTTCTCAGCTTCCACCCTCTCTAACAGAGAGAAGAATGTGGACTAAAGAACATATGTGAAATCATGCTCAAGCAGAAAACATACATCAAGACCCCACGAAAAAACCTCTCTAAAAGGAGGTAACGTGAGGAGAAATTCACCTCTCACTTTAAGGAATTTCAGGAGGTCCCGAGCGAAAAGACTGAGTGACCCAGGCCCCTCGAAGAGACATCCATCAAATAGAATTTGATGAAAGGTGATGGCGACGCCTGCTTCACAAATCTCTTCCACTCCTGCTCCCCTTCTAAGGGCAGCTGAGGCTGCCACGCAACGAGTGGAATGCGCCCTGACACCCACCGGTAGGTTCATAGCTGTGTAAGCCCCTTCGATGGCCTCACATAACCACTGTGGTAAGCGAGCCTTAGACAGAGGGCGACCCAAGGAGGCGGATCCATGACACACAAACAGCTGTGGTCCGGTTCTGATTTGTGCCGTCCTGGACACGTACAGGGCCAACGCTCTGACGGGACACACAGTGAAGTTTCTCCTCTCTCTCGCTCCGAAAGGACGGGGGAGAGAAGGCTCTCAGTTCCAAAACATGTGACCTGTAAGAGGTCTTAACACTAGAACCGCCAGACCTTCCAAACTACCTATAACCGCCAACTGCTGACGCCCAGCCAAGCCATCACTGCATCCAGTGATCAGGAGCATCACCTCTATTGTGTTTTCATAGGTAAAACCAGGGTTCGAAATGAGGGGGGTCTGGGGGGGTCCCGGACCCTCCATGAGTCATTAGGGACCCCCCCATAATTTATTTTTGGATTTTAGGGGGTCCCAGACAAATACATTTTAACATTGAATAAAATTATTGAAAATTATTTTTAAAATGATCGGTCTTTAGTGATGTTTTATTATTTACAACAGTAATTAATTTCCTAGCGCGAGGCAGTGGAGTGAGTTCCTATCCAGCATCACAGATTGTTGTTGTGCTGCTAGCGCAGACACCGAGACATGTACTGTAGCTAAACGCCGCAAAACGAAACCTCACAACGAGTGAAATCCTTAATGAAAGTCCTGTAAGTGCTTTGATTATTTTGATATCTCCATAATTGCTTATGGTACAATATTAGGGAGATCCTATATCAAAAGTTGCTTTACCTAGATACCCAGTGTTATGATTAGAAGAGTACATTTGTCAACGTTTCTTGCTAGCTGTATGTGTATGAAGCCAAATGAACTGCCAGCTAACAGCAGACCCAGCAGCTAGACTAACAACCTACTTGTCCGGTCAGTGAATACGATAGATAACCAGGACTTACTTCAAGTCTGTGAGTTAATTTAAAGTGAATGTGATTTAGCATGAATGAGTATGTAAAAGAGAGATTGGTATACTAGCTAGAAAGTTAATATTATTTTTCTTAACATAGAGTCCTGACTTTTTTCAAGGGTAAATTGTGCTTATGTGATAACATGGCTGTTGTTGAGGAAAATTATAGATATATTGGTCAACACCACTAGCGGCGCCAGGATTTTGATTGTAGGTGGGCCTCCAGAAAACTGGATGGGCCAGTTAAAATAAGCAAAAAAAATGTGTTTCCCTTCCATCTCCTTTTCAGAGCTTTTATGCGGCACTGAGAACAGCGACTCAGTAGCATACCCGTGTGGCTCTTGTGTCACTGTCCTCAGCTCAGTGCTAAGCCATTTCATATCTCTTTTGAACGTTCAATACACAAAAAGACTAAAACGGAATTATATGTTTGGAGGGTCTGTTTCTCCATTTATTAATCCATCACGGCGGGCAGGGAACTGTCCAAAATTACTTAACTGTTTCTTATAAATTCAGAATGACCCAGACCTAAAATGGATGGGCCCAGGCCCATCCGGGCCCAGTGGTAGCGCCGCTGGTGGTCAACACTTCTTATTATTCACAGATTTCTTCATTAAAATTTGTTGAATATAACCAAATGTTTTACCATAATAAGATGTAATTAAAACAATATTATTGCACTTCAGAATACAGTTAAAAAGGCCAGCTCACAGCAGCTCAGCCCAGCCAAGCCAAGCACAGCCCAGATCAGCGCAGTGCAGCCGAGTACAGCCAAGCCCAGCTCAGCACAGTGCAACCAAGCACAGCCCAGCTCAGCGCATTGCAGCCAAGCCCAGCTAAGCACAGTGCAGCCCAGCCAAATACAGCTCAGCTTAGGTCAGTCAAGTAAAGCCCAGACAAGCCAAGCACAGACCAGCTCAGCGCAGGACAGCCAAGCACAGCCCGGCCTAGCCACGTACGGCCCAGCTCAGCCAAGCCCAGTTCAAACAATGGAAGGATCAGTATTCATGGTTATTCATAAAAGATAACAAATTAGGATGCACAGCCTGCAAGCAGGCAAAGCGGCTCTTTACAACACAGAAGGGTGTTCAAATGTCAGAGGAGTGGATTAGTGGTGGTGTGGGAGGATCTAATATATGGGCCATGCGCAAGAAGATCTATAAACATAGAGACAGTTTAGCCCATCAAAAGGCTTTAGGTATCGTGAAACGGAGAGAGAAATAAGTCCTTCCGAACATGGCTGCAACAGTTACTGCTTCTGTATTTGAAGAAACTGCCAATGCTTTCAGAACTGCATATGTTGTGGCGAAGGAGAGGCTGGCATTTAAAAAAATGAGCTGCTTGGTTTCTTTGCAAGATAGAAATAGTGCAAAAATGGGCCAATTGCACAGGTCAGATCACGCATGCATTAACATGATAGAACGTGGCTGTAAAGATGAAAAAAACGGTCATATCTAAGATAAAGAACAACAGGGTTCTCCTTAGCATTACAGTAGATGATAGCAGTGCATATGGCATAAGTTACCTGGTCATTTACATAAGAGCAGATGTCACAGGTAGCGGGGATGTGGAGAACATATTCCTTGACCTTGTTGAACTTGATGAGGGAACAACAGCAGAAAATGTATATAAGGCACTTAAGAACAGTCTGATGATGGCAAAACTGGATGATGAGTATTTAAAGAATCATCTTATCAGCATTGCCACAGATGGGGCAGCAGTAATGACAGGAAAAGACAGTGGCCTCATTGTAAGGTTAAAGAAAGATTTCCCTTCACTTACGAGTTTGCATTGCCTTGCACATAAACTGGAGCTGGGTGTTCACGATTCCCTAAAATGTGTGACAGGATGCAATCACTTTGAAAATTTTATATCAAAGTTGTACACAATGTATCACCAATCGAACAAGAATGCACGGCTCCTGTCTGAAGCTGCCTATGCGGTCCATATCAGCCTGCTAAAAATCAGGAAAATATTTACCATCCGCTGGGTTGCCAGCAGTTACAGCACAGTGGAGGCAGTCTGGAAGGATTTCCAGCTCTTGCACAGCAGATAAGAGCAGCATCCGAAGATCGCACGTAAACTGATGCTGAACGAAAGAAGTACACTGGAATGTTGAACAGACTGACCAGCACAGGCTTCGTTATGGACCTGGCCACCATGAGAGATGTGCTTCAGGAACTGAAATGCCTTTCACTGAAACTGCAAGTGAGTACCTACAGTATTCATCTTATGTACTGTTTAACATGGGTTCTATGATGGTTTAACAAAGCTATATATTGTAACGTGCATTCATGGATAGATTGATACTTGGCACACAAATCTAACAATATCCTTTATATATTTCAGAAGAGGAGTACCTCCCTAACAGATGCCAGCCAGGACATTAGACTGACAATGGAGGTTTTGGATGCCATGAAGACACATAGGGGAATGTCAATGAGAGAAGCAAAAGAATCTTTGATGGAGGGAACCTTTAAGGGAGTAGCCCTTAAGGTCAGTAAGCGTCAGTTCTTTCAGGCAGTGATCGACAACCTGTCAAGTCGTCTTCCAGATTTGGAACTCACAAAGTCATTAAAACCATTAGACCCTCACAACTGGCCCAAAACAAGGGATGAACTAATCATGTATGGGGAGAAGGAGATACATGAACTTGCAAAGGATCTGGATGAACCAACCAGAGAGGCTGTTGAAGGTTTCTGTTCCTGGAAACTGCAAGAGGATCAAAGTGGGAAGACCTTAAGAAGACTGATAGTTGCCAGCCAAACATATCTAGCAACTTCAGCAGAGTGTGAACAAGTGTTTTCCGCCATGAATGTTACAGCCAGTAAGACAAGAAATTGCCTAAGGGTCAGAAGTCTCTCAGCTGTCTTGTTCATCGACATTAATGCATCTCCCCATTGGAGATGTTCGACCCTAAGCATTTTGTGCTGTCCTGGCTTAAAGAGGGGCACTGTCCATCTATTGCAAGGAAGGCAGGAAAGGAACCAAAGAATAAGAGAGAAGACAGACCACTGTGGTCTATTATGTGTTGATGTAGACAAGACTCCTTTAAAGGTCTAGAGCAGGGGTGCCCACTCCTGCTCCTGGAGAGTTACTGTCCCGTAGGTCTTTTCTCCAACCCCAGTTGACTCTAACCTGATCAAGTTGTTCATCCGGCTACTTAATAGAATCAGGTGTGCTGAATTAGAGTTGGAATGAAAACCTACAGGATGGCCAGGAGCAGGAGTGAGCACCCCTGATATACAGTACCTGGGGCCTCATGTATAAACGTTGCGTACGCACGAAAAGCTTGCGTACGCTGGTTTCCAAGCACACGTTGTGATGTATAAAAAATTACTTGACGTGAGAATATGCGGTCCGTCACGGAAACTTTTGAGCAGGCGTGAGAATGTGCGGGCCGTACGCAAAGTCTTGTCTGGCTCTGTAACATGACAAATTCTAACTAAA
>JACXGM010009997.1:16854-26997 GCA_016801145.1 Umbra pygmaea | reverse complement strand
TTCCACTGCATACTGTAACCCCTTTTGCCTCGATCTTGAGGATATCGCAGAGTTAATGCTCCAAAAAAGGTAACTGACACGCACGGTATACCTTTTCCGTTATGGCAATCTGTTGCACTGGTCGGGTGTTTGACCATTTGTTTGTCGGGCGTAGCAACAATAACTAAGGGGGGCGGGGCTCGGCGAAAGGCTAATTCCGGCAGTTCTACTGAGGCCTTGAGGCCTCCTGATTCTCAACAGCCTTGAGGGTATTTCAATGCACTTCATTGTGACTTGATATTATTCCATTACAAGATGTTCTCATAGTAAATTAATAATTATACTGTCTACCATACTGATTGTCTGTGTGTGTGATCAAACATATTGATACATACAAATACAATCTTGTGAAAGTCATTAATTCTTATAAAAATACTACCACACACGTTATCATCCTCTCATCATGCACTGAAAAAACAAATATATCTGCTATAAATTACATCGTCTAAATAAATAACGCCCTGTATCTTTCACTCAAAATTTACGATGTTCCTGTAATGATGGAATTATCTGGGTTATTAATGTGTATCACCGGTGGAGTAAGTTTTTGACATGCTTACTGTACATAGTAAGTTAGTAAGTAAGTAAAATTTATTTTTATAGCACATTTAAACACAGTACGCACTGACCAAAGTGTAATACATAGCCCATTTGCCACAAAATGCTAAAATAAAAGAAATACACTTAAGGGTCAGTAATTTAGGCTAAGATGACATCAAAAGAAAACACATCATTACAGACATGACAGGGTAAAGACAGTTAACACACAGGGAATGCCAATGTAAATAGGTGAGTTTTTAGCCTGGTTTTGAATATTGTGATTGAAGGGGAATTTCTGATGTCAGGTGGTAGTTGATTCCACAGCTGAGGGTCAGCCACAGAAAAGACTATCATCTTTTTGCTTAAGCCGGGACCGTGGGACATGGAGGAGACCTTGGCTGGAGGATCTGAGGGACCTGGGGGCTACATGGGGATGAATGATACCAGTTATGTAGCTGGGGGCCAGGGCGTAAAGAGCTTTAAAAACCATCAGCAATATTTTAAATTTTATCCTAGACTGGACGGGAAGCCAGTGCAAGAACGCTTGGACAGGTGTAATGTTCATGCTTTTTTGTGTTCGTGAGCAGCCTAGCTGCTGCATTTTGGACCATCTGGAGACATGCAACCAGTGTCAAAGGGAGACCGAAGTAGAGTGAATTACAATAGTCTAAGCGGGAGGTTATGAAGGCATGGATGACTTTTTCTAGATCATTGTATGACAGAACAGACTTGAGTTTAGAAATTATTTTTAATTGATAAAAACTGGTCTTTACAACAGATGATATTTGTTTGTCCAGGTTGAGATCAGAGTCTAAAACAACACCCAAGTTACGTGCATGGGATTTAACATAGGGGGCAAGGGGACCAAGGTCAACAGGGATGGAAGTTTTTTCTAGTTTAGTAGTTTGTGAATCTATGACTAACTTTCTCTAAACTTTACACACAACCCCAAAACACACACACGACAAGTAAAATGTTAGACATCTCTTGCAAAAGAAAACACCTAATTCAAATCAATTTTAACTCTTCTCAAATAATTGTGTTTATGCATCAAAATGCTACATGCAAACCATAAAATGACACGCCTAATACACACAGATGCGACAAATGTAAAACACAAATATCTTTTGACTTTTGCATGTTCAGTGTGTAGTGGAGTGCAGAGCAGTTTGTCATAGCAGTCACACGTACATGTATGTGCACAAATATATACAGTCGTATGCAAACGTTTAGGCACCCCTGACAATTTTCATTTATAAATAATTGGGTGTTTGGATCAGCAATTTAATTTTGATTTATCAAATAACTGAAGGACACAGTAACATGTTTTTTAGATTACAATATTAACAAAACCCATCCATTGTGTGACCATGTATGTCGATCATTGAAATATTGAAACTAAATCGAATTGAAATGTTGTAACGTTGTTTAAATAAACATTAAAGTGTGACAATGTAGGCCTACACAAAAAACAAACAGTTTTTAAAGTACAGTATACACATGTTTATACAAAACAAATAATCTAATTTCACAAATATATTGTGTGTGTTTTCTATATATATATTGTGAAGATAAATAAAAAAAGGGAGTGTGTACCAAAACACTTGTTGTGGGTGTGAAAATGTGGATGAAGCTCTAAAATCAAAACTCTAAATAACAAGAATCCATTTAGGGGATTTATGAAAACAAGTGTTTTAGTACAGAATAATCAGGTGACATTCTGAACATATGGGGAGGGGGGGAGGGGGTAGGTGTGGTGGAAGAGAGAGTGGCATGACTGCTGAGAAGTTAAAATCTGAGGTGGGGTTGAGTTATGTGACTGCTGAGAAGTTAACATTAGGGGTGGGGTTTCAGTTAGAGCACCTACACACAGACATGCGTTCTCTTTCTCCACTCACACACGTTACAGTAAATAATGAATATGGGCTTTAAGTGCAGTCACTCAGCTTCAATTTGAGGGTATTTACATCGAAAGGATTTACAGCTCTTTTAATATATAGCCCCCTCTTTTTCAAGGGAACAAATTAATTGGACAATTGATAAAAAAGTTATTTCTTGGACAGGTGTGGGCTATTCCTTCACTTTTTTTAAATTGTTAGTAATCACATATATATATATATATATATATATATATATATATATATATATATATATATATATATATATATATATATATATATATATATATCAGCCGCGGTCGGTGGATCTTAATTGGGGAGGACGGGCTCGTATTATGCTCGGAACCGGAGTGAATGGAATGGTGCGCAACGAACAAAACCAATTGTTTTTTTGATTTGCACACATTCCATTCACTCCGGTTCTGAGCGTAATACGAGCACGTCCTCCCCAATTAAGATCCACCGACCGCGGCTGATATATATATATATATATATACAGTGGGTACGGAAAGTATTCAGACCCCTTTACATTTTTTACTCTTTGTGTCATTGCAGCCATTTGATAGAATCAAAAAAGTTCATTTTATTTCTCATTAATGTACACTCAGCACCCTATCTTGACAGAAAAAACAGAAATGTAGAAATATTTGCAAATTTATAAAAAAACAACTGAAATATCACATAATCATAAGTATTCAGACCCTTTGCTCAGTATTGAGTAGAAGCACTCAAATCTTTTGAGCTAGTACAGCCATGAGTGTTCTTGGGAATGATGCAAAAAGTCTTTCACACCTGGATTTGGGGATCCTCTGCCATTCTTCCTTGCAGATCCTCTCCAGTTCCGTCAGGTTGGATAGTGAACGTTGGTGGACAGCCATTTTCAGGTTTCTCCAAAGATGCTCAATTGGGTTTAGGTCAGGGCTCTGGCTGGGCCAGTCAAGAATGGTCACAGAGTTGTTCTGAAGCCACTCTTTCATTATTTTAGCCGTGTGCTTAGGGTCATTGTCTTTTTGGAAGGTGAACCTTCAGCCCAGTCTGAGGTCCTGAGCACTCTGGATGAGATATTCTTCCAGGATATCTCTGTACTTGGCCATATTCATCTTTCCTTCAAATGCAACCAGTTGTCCTGTCCCTGCAGCTGAAAAACAGCCCCATAACATGATGCTGCCACCACTATGTTTCACTGTTGGGATTGTATTGGGCAGGTGAGGAGCACTGCCTGGTTTTCTCCACACATACCGCTTAGAATTAACGCCAAAAAATTCAATCTTGGTCTCATCAGACCAGAGAATCTTATTTCTCATATTCTGGAAGTCCTTCATGTGTTTTTTGGCAAACTCTATGCAGGCTTCCATATGTCTTGCACTGAGGAGAGTCTTACGTCAGGCCATTAAGCCCTGACTGGTGGAGGGCTGCAGTGATAGTTGACTTTGTGGAACTTTCTCCCATCTCCCTACTGCATCTCTGGAGCTCAGCCACAGTGATCCTTGGGTTCTTCTTTACCTCTCTCACCAAGGCCCTTCCCCCACGATTGCTCAGTTTGGCTGGACGCCCAGGTCTAGGAAGATTCTGGTTGTCCCACAGTTCTTCCATTTATGGATTATGGAGGCCACTGTGCTTTTAGGAACCTTGAGTGCTGCAGAAATTCTTTAGTAACCTTGGCCACATCTGTGCCTTGCCACAATTTGTCTCTGAGCTCCTCGGGTAGTACCTTCGACCTCATGATTCTCATTTGCTATGACATGCACTGTGAGCTGTAAGGTCTTATATAGACAGGTGTGCGCCTTTCCTAATCAAGTCCAATAAGTGTAATTAAACACAGCAGGACTCCAATGAAGGAGTAGAACCATCTGAAGGTGGATCAGAAGAAATGGACAGCATGTGAGTTAAATATGAGTGTCAGAGCAAAGGGTCTGAATATCTGATATTTCAGTTTTTCTTTTTAAATAAATTTGCACAAATTTTTACATTTCGTTTTTTTTCTGTCAGGATGGGGTGCTGAGTGTACATTCATGAGAAATAAAATGAACTTTTTTGATTTTATCAAATGGCTGCAATGAGAGTGAAAATTTTAAAGAGGTCTGAATACTTTCCGTACCCACTGTATTATACACTGCTAAAAAAAATAAAGGGAACACTAAGACAACACATCCTAGATCTGAATGAATTATCTAATCGTATGAAATACTTCCATCTTTACATAGTTGAACGTGCTGACAATCACACAAAAATGATCAATGGAAATCCAATTTTTTCAACCCATGAAGGTCTGGACACACTCAGGACCCTATTTTAACAATCTGAAATACAAGTATCAAACGCGAAACGCAAGTGAAATTGTGGGAGAGTCCCGGGCGCTGTTGCTATTATACCGGTGGGCTAAATTACTCTTGCGCCAGACGCAAATCTAAAATGGGCATGTCTAAATTAGCTACATTAGTCATAGGTGTGGTTTGGGCATAACGTGTAAATAACCAATCAGAGCGTCATCTCACATTCCCTTTAAGTGCAGGAGCGCTTGTTCCATGGCATATTGCTATTATAACGGTGTATTGCTATAGATTTTTCTTTTTTACAAAATGTAAATAATGTCACAAGACATACTTTTCGATGTTTTGGGCTCACTCTCACTGAATCACAAGGTTATGAATGCATGGTATAATAATATTTTTGCAATGTAGTCTAACATCCGAGCGAGATTACATTGCTTATTTTACTCTTCTGTCAAATAAGCTCCTCTCCCGTTCTGCCGCAGCTTTGGGCATTTGGGTTAAGTGGCAAGCAACAGCACATGCATTTCAACATCACGTCTCCTTAATTCCTCTAATATTTCCTCATTTATGTCATCAACACATCCATGATTTATGGACATGTTGTGTAAAACACAACAAGCCACAAAGAATACTACTTGAGTAGTGTAAAGTGCCTCATGTTCTATCCAAACACCTGAAGCGCATTTTCATTGTGCCGAATGTTCGTTCAATTAGGCTACACTGCGTGTTTGTGTGTATTTTTTGATTGAACACCATTTCACACACTGTTGCTGGCATCAGAAATGGTGTCATCATCAGCCATAGCGTTGTCCCCTTCACAGCCACCCATCCAAGGGGGGATTCTCCGTAAAGATGGAAGAGTTTGCCGAAAAAATGAGTCGTGGCTTGAGCCAGGGTAATTTGCAAAGACATGGGTGATTTTACTATTAGCATCGCAAATGTTGATTGAATGGGTTCCCTTGCGGTTGATGTATATCAGTGCGAATATTTCATTCTGAATCATTTGGGTAAATGTGTAGGCTACACTAGATGTATGCCTATTTATTCACATTTTTGGACACCACAATGATTTCCCTCGTGTGGTAATATTTTTCCTTCTAACTATGTATACATTGCAATAATGAGAACTGCTACATTTTTGTAGATGAGAGGAGCAAGTGTTTGAGCGTTGTGCACACGCAACATTATGGCCAAGCATGCGCCCTTAAAATAGTATCTGAATAATACACCACAGACTTTTAACCAGGTTTTTCCTGGTCAGTGGTGGAATTATTTTTGGTAACTGCAAGATAGCACCAGGGAACGTTTGTGCCGGAACACGCCTCTTCTTTTTTGCTGAACCGCCCAATGAATGCAAGTTCATTCCCTAATTTACCAGCGCGCGTCTGTGGAGGGAAAAGTCCCCTATGTGTTCGGTGCAAGATAAGAATGATACATGCGATGGTGTTAAAAGTCAATTGCGCTGGTCTTACGTACTCCTCCCCGGAGGGGGGGGACCCGACCACCACTGCCCAAGCACACCAGATGGACAGCAACCAGGAAGTGAGGTCGAGGTGCGAGTAAGGGACACACACCAACACGGTACCGTATAACGAAGGGCGTTTATTCAGCCATGGTAAATAGAAGGTTAAATAAACAATAATAGTGGGAGAAGAGGCTGAGCAATCCAAAGCAAAGAACACATGAAGTAAACCCCCCCCCCCTTACCTAACTAACCCAACTCGAACACCACGTAGCACACACTACCCTACCTGGCACACGATCAAGGCACCCTTGCAGAAATACAGTGGGTGGATGCCCAGATCTAAGGCTAGTGTATATATACAAACAATATCCCTACCAACCACTAAGATATAACCAGTCCTATACTAGGAGCTTTAAGAAACAAAACAGGGTAGCTCGAGCAGTAGTTCTTCACAGGGTTCTTTTCCAACTCCTAACAATCCGGAACAGTCACTGCATTCACTCGTCGATAGTCAGTACAGAACCTAGATGTTCTGTCTGGTTTCGGTACCAGGATACAGGGGGAACTCCAGGCACTGCTACTGTATTTGGCTTTCGCGGTCTCCCAAAGATAAGCCACCTCCTTTTCTATCATCTTCCTCTTAGCAGCGTTCGTTCGATAGGGATGCTGGCGTATGGGCGCAGCGCCTGCCACATCCACATCATGCTCCAGTACTGTAGTTATACTGGGAACATCATGAAAAACACTGGGAAAACAGTGGATTAGTGTCTTTAAGTCCTCACTTTGGGTGCTGGGTAAATGTTTGGTAAGAGTGTGTAACTGGTTAAGCATGACTGAATTACACAACCTCTCACATGGTGGTTGCATGCTCTTAAGCTGTAATCTATCCTCCTCTTGGTCCAAAATCGAGTGGAGTCCTACTGTAGCTACGTTTGACTTGGGTTGTCGATGGGCCTCTGGACTATGAGAGGGCCCAAGCACATGGTACGGCTTCAACATGTTCACATGGCACAGTTGGATGGCACGCCTCCTTTCAGGAGTCCTGACTAAGTAGTTGGTCTCACTGATTCTCCTGTCAATGGTCAGCAGACCGGTGTAACGAGCCGACAATGACGATACTGGGATCGGTAACAAAACTAAAACCTGGTCACCAGGTTTAAACTCACGGCTCACAGCCGATTTATCATAACGCGTCTTCATACTTTTTTGTGTAGCAGAGAGAGACTTTTGGGCCATAACACATGCGTTGTGAAGCCTGTTGCGCATGTCGTGAACATAGTCAGAGACGTTTTTAGGTACACTTGTAGGTGTGTCTGATAACAGAACGTTCTCCCTCGCAACCTGTAACAGACCCCTTGGTGTGTGTCCAAACACCAATTCAGCTGGGCTGAATCCTAAAGATTCTTGCACTGTCTCTCTAATTGCGAACAACACAAAAGGCACCCCCTCATCCCAATCAGCCTGGGTTTCCAAGCAATATTTATGCAACATGGACTTAAGCGTCTGGTGCCAATGCTCCAGCGCTCCCTGGCTTTCTGGTTGATAAGGACTGGATACCTTGTGACGAATAGCCAGATTTCGCAACACATGTTTAAATAGTTTAGACATGAAATTACTTCCCTGGTATGACTGGTTACCTTCGGAAGACCGAAGGTATTAAAGAACTTTATAAGTGCTTTATTAGTGGTTATAGTTCTCAATGGAATAGCTTCTGGGTACCGAGTAGCACAACACATTATGGTCAATAGATGTTAGTTTCCTGACTTTGTCTTAGGCTGGGGGCCTACACAGTCAATGACAACCCGTTCAAAGGGTTCCCCTATCACAGGAATCGGATGAAGGGGAGGGCGCGGAATAGTCTGATTGGTTTTCCCTGCTACCTGACATACATGACATGTTTTGTAGTATTGCACCACATCTGTCTTTAAGCCTGGCCAAAAGAAATGTTGCAAAACGCGATTGTAGGTCTTAGTAATCCCCAAGTGGCCAGACCAAGCCGGGTCATGAGCCACAGACAGCACCAGCTGTCGGAACGAAGTAGGTAACACAACCTGTGAGACACTGCCCCAATCCCCATCCATCTCATGCGCTGACCACTTCCGCATGAGCACACCATTTTCCACGTAATAGGTGATTTTTTTAGTCTTGGCTTCCCCTAGGGAAACGCAGCCTCAACACTTAATCAAACTGACGTCTGCCTTCTGGGCCTCACACACTTTGTCATGTGTTAGTGACAACAAAACATCACACACATTTCCCATCTTACGAGCTTGTGCTCTGGTAACCACACAGGCGGGGAACACATGAGGAAATATATTTGATAGCTCATCCCCCTCACTGTCTAATTGGGGAACGTCTGCTACCTCCAACATAGGAGTCACTTGTCTACCAGCGATATAGTCTCCCAACAACAACGAAACCCCTTTTATAGGTAAGCCGGGTACTACCCCCACTCGGAAGTAACCAGGTTCCAGCTCGGTATCCAGATGAACCCAATGCAATGGAGCTGAGGTTATCTCGGCTCCTATTCCCCGCAAATAAACTCGGGAACCCACAGATGTATTTTTGGACCACGTTAACACACTGTCCAGGATGAGAGACTGCGCAGCCCCTGTATCCCACAAGATAGAGTCCTGCACGGGCCTCAAATCTAGGCCCGAGCCCGGCCCTGGCCCGAGATGCTCAGGCCCTAGCCCGACCCGTGTCCGACAGCTCATCAAAATTATTGGCCCGAGTCCAAGCCCGTTTTTTTTTCATTACACAGCGACAGCCTGCTCTATTTGCAGCCATTAAAATATGTCAGTTTTGTTAGCTATGTTCCTTATAATTTCTTAAATTAAGTTAATATAGACAAATGTTTGGAGCACTTCTTTTTTAATGACGACCAAGCAGCCGAGCCGACAGCGAGTAAACAAATTAGCCTCCCAAATCAACGGTAATAATTTACTTAGCTACAATAATATCCATAGGCCTATATATTTATATAATAAACATTTATTTTATAAACTAACTGTCTGTGTGATATGCTAGAAGTGTTTTATATATATATATATATAACACTTCTAACATATCACACAGACAGTTAGTTTATATAATAAATGTTTCTATATTTATTAAACCACAGTGAGAAAAACAACATTTTTGAAATACTAGTGAGGCAGGCATGCTGCTTACAACAGTGCTCGCAAACGAAATGAGCAATAGCATAAAACCTAAACAAATAAAATATATTAAAAACAAACTTTTAGGTTATCTTACCTCATAATGCACCAAAGAACACGGCCATTCTTTTTTTCCAGTAGTTTCCAACAGTTAAACAATCGACGGAGAGAGCGCGAGAATGCAAGCTGCGATAGTTAACGGAGTTAACTCCAAAATCGCTCCAATTATTCTTTAAGTCATGTTACAATATTAACAAACCCATCCATTGTGTGACCATGTATGTCGATCGCTGAAATATTGAACTAAATCGGCTTGAATTGTTATAACGTTGTTAAAATAAACATGAGACTGTGACCATCATGTAGTTACACGAAAAAACAAAATGTTTTTAAAGTACAGTATACAACTGTTAATACAAAACAGTGCAATCTCATTTTACAAATATTCTCTATGTATTTTCTATATATATTGTGAAGAAAACTTAAAATGTTAACAAACTTTAAAAAGATTCATTTTTTATTGTGCTTGCGAGAGATATGGAATATGCAAAGACATGCCTAATACTGATTAATCGTGACCAATACAACCTCACCTTTCTTTTTTGTACATAATCTTGATTTTGCACCTGTATGTATTGTAAGTTTATTACTATTTAGCGAACTCCATGATCACACATTAACAACGCGCACTAGACAAGTAACCTACACAGGTAGAGGCTCATTAGGCTGTCCTGACTACGGTATGTGAAGCGCTACAGGAGCGATTT
>JACXGM010009997.1:0-16754 GCA_016801145.1 Umbra pygmaea | reverse complement strand
TGCTTCGCTCACATACTCTCCACCGAAACCACATAAAACCACAACTAATTCAGCACAGTTAATATTCCATGGTGGGGCTACAGTGGGGCAAACACAACCAAGCCATACCCTGCCACCGCCCCTGGTGTGCGGGAATCGAGGAGATACCTTCTGTCTGCGTGCGTGAGACTGTCATGTCAGTCATATGTCAGTGTAATTATAAGATAGGTTAAAGACACATGATTTAATGTCTTTCTATGTTTGTTTTTCTCTAAGTAAACTTCACATTTTTTTTATTAAAGTCTAAAAATATAAAAAGTATTTAACCCAAAAAGCCCGAGGCCCAGCCCGCATAGGAAAGATGACGTGAAAATTGGCCCGAAGCCCGGCCCTAGGGGCATAAATAAGTCGGGGCCCGTCGGGCTCGGGCTGAAATGCAGGGTTCTACCGCAAGACCCGAACGGCTTGCGTGCCTGCAATTCCAGTCACTGATACCCAACCCTTAGATACAAACGGTATGTAACTGAAATCAGGCATAGATATGGGTTCGCTTGCTTTTGCCACACTTTTGAGTAAGCCAACCTCTTTGGTCTTACGTGGGGGTGACTTTTGTTTCGCCGTCAGGACGGGACATTCAGCAATCATATGTCCAAACCTATGACAATAGAAACACTCACGGCCATCACGTCGTTGCGCTGCCTCACTAGGCTGCGGACGAGTGCCATGAAACTGCGTTGTCGCCCTACCTTCCTGCCAAAGCATAGAGAACACTACCTTATGGGTCAACGTGTACTCATCAGACATAACAGCTGGTTGGGCTAAAGATGCCACTTTCTGTTCATTTAGGTATACCACAGTACGTTCAGGCAAGTAGTTCTTGAAATCCTCCAGTAAAATTAACTCCCTGACGTCTGCTAATGTTGTGGCTCTACTAGTAGCGCACCATTTGTCGAACAAGTTCTCCTTGTCTCTGCCGAATTCCACAAACCTTTTGGTGGGTTGTTTCCTATGATTCCTAAAATGTTGGTGATATGCCTTAGGCACCAAGTCATACGCACGCAGTACTGTCGTTTTCACCCCCTCATAGCGCATGTTATCCTCTAGCGACAGAGAAGCTACTACATCCTGAGCCTTCCCGAACAATCTGCACTGAAGCAGAAGAACCCAAACCTCCGCAGGCCACTTTAGCGCCATTGCCACCCGCTAAAATGTAGCGATATAGCTATCCACTTCGGCCTCCCGAAACGACGGCACAAGAGCAAAGTTCTTGCTTACCTCGAAGTAAGCGGACCGAGAAGACAACACTTTGTCCCTCTCTGCCTCTAACTCCATCTGCCTAATGCGCACAGCTTTATCGGGCTCAGTCTCCCTAGTGCGTAGATCAAACGCATGCTGCCTGTCCTGTAGCTCCAACCTCCTAATATGTTCCCTATCATGAGCCTTTGCCTCTACCCGTGCCAAGCGCAGGCGAAGACGTGCAGCGTCAACCAAGTTACCCGCCGAACCGGCAGGAGATGCCGGGTCATTACGCGGAAGAGTATAAGGAGCCCTATCGTCCCCATCCGCTAAACCTAAACTCTCCAACACTGGAGCTGCTACATGGAGAGGTACAACCTTCTCCTCCTCCTCCTCCTCCACGCCTGCCACAACCCCATTTACCCCGACGTCAATGTCCCTTTCCACCCCCACACGTAAGGAGAGAACGCCCCCCTGAAGAAGTGAGGCCCGTAACGCACCAAATATATCCATCTTCAAAGCCTGCCTGTCCACCGCGACCTTGTAATAGTCCGCCAATGCACACAGGTCCACCTTGCGGAACCGGGCTAACAACTCCAACGAGGGAGCCTCGATGAACTCAGCCACAACAGACGCAGCCATAACGGAGGTACGCTACAACACAGCCAGCAAACAACCAAAAGGCAGCCCCGAAACCAGCGACAAACTAAACCAGCCCCAGCCCAACACAACACCAGGGACATGCCACACCCAGACACCAGCCACCAATATACAAGCGCAGCGGAAAGCGGAATCCCGGACAAGCCCCCACTTTCTTACGTACTCCTCTCCGAAGGGAGGGGACCCTACCCTACCTGGCACACGATCAAGGCGCCCTTACAGAAATACAGTGGGTGGATGCCCAGATCTAAGGCTAGTGTATATATACAAACAATATCCCTACAGGTAGGGTAGACCCATGGGTGTCTGTCTAGCGCTTCCCAAGCGCTTCCTCTCCCCTTTTGGGAAAAGAAACAAAGACAACACGTTAGTTAACAAAAACCCCAAGGTACACCATCACACATATGTTACACTACTGTTTAGTTTACCACAGACAAATCACAATAAAGATCTGAGTAGAGGGAGAACAAAACAGGGTAGCTTGAGCAGTAGCTCTTCACAGGGTTTTTATCCAGCTTCTAATAAGCTGTAGCTGCTCCCTCTGTTGACGAGGAAGGTGGGGCCAGAAAAGGTGTTCTTCTCCATCCTTCTCCTACTGCTCCACCTGCTGGACACAGATAAACTAGACACCCAGACAGACAACATACAGAACACATAATCCCCCTCCGAAATGACACATAGTACCTGAGGGACGTAACAGCTGGGTGTAAGATAGGTTACTAAAAATCAAAGTGGAAAACACTTTGATCCACTCAGTCTGATCCAACTTTGATGTAATGTGCTTAAAACAGTCAGGTGGATGGTCTGCTGAGGGATGTCCTCCCAGACCTGGACTAAAGCATCCGCCAATTCCTGGACAGTCTGTGATGAAACGTGGCATTGGTGGATGGAGCAAGGCATTATGTCCCAGATGTGCTCAATCAGTGGACGTCAGGCCCCTAATACCACCCTCATGGTGTCTGTTTCTGACCGTTTTAGTGGACACATATACATTTGTGGCCTGCTGGAGGTCATTTTGCAGGGCTCTGGCAGTGCTCCTCCTGCTCCTCCTTGTACAAAGGCGGATGTAGCGGTCCTGCTGATGGGTTGTTGCCCTCCTACGACCTCCTCCTAGTCTCCTGATGTGCTGGCCTGTCTCCTGGTAGCGCCTCCATGACACTACGCTGACAGACACAGCAACCCTTCTTGCCACAGCTCGCATTGATGTGCCATCCTGGATGAGCTGCACAACCTGAGCTACTTGTGTGGGTTGTAGAATCCATCTCATGCTACCACTAGAGTAAAAGCACCGCCAGCATTCTAAAGTGACCAAAACATCAGCCGGGAAGCATAGGAACTGAGATGTGGTCTGTGGTCACCACCTGCAGAACCACTCCTTTACTGGGGGTGTCTTGCTAATTGCCTATAATTTCCACCTGTTGTCTGTTCCATTTGCACAACAGCATGTGAAATTAATTGTCAAGCAGTGTTGCTTCCTGAGTGGACAGTGTGATTTCACAGAAGTGTGATTGACTTTGAGTTACATTGTGTTGTTTAAGTGTTCCCTTTATTTTTTTAGCAGTGTTAGATTTTTATGTGATTGGTGAAATGCAGAGGTGGACAAAGTACTGAGTAAAAGTACTTTTCTGAGTAACTTTGCGTTCACAAGTTTTGGGAAGTCCCTACTTAAGACCAAATTGACCAGTTAAAAGGAGTTCACATCTTACCGGTGACCATGATTCATATTTCCTTTACTCTTTCTAATTGTTTCATAGGTTACTGTTAAGATACAAACTCCCTTTACCTGATCAATTTTGTCTTAAATAGGGACTTCCCAAAACTTGTGAACACAGAGTTACTCAGAAAAGTACTTTTACTCAAGTAAATGTCCACCTCTGGTGAAATGTTTATTTAGTCGCCTATTTAAACAAGCGCTTTGGCAGTCCTGAAGTCGAAGCGATGGCAGGTCTGGCTCTGTTAGGGGACCTTCATGCACGCTCTCTACATTGGGGTTTTTGGCCACCCGGACATTTCAGCAGGAGGTCTGGGACAGGTCATGTATATCAGCCAACAATAGTCGAAGTATGCCAGCAGTTTTTTCCAATATGAAGTCCCTTTCTGGTATTTTTAATTTCCATATGATGATGCTCAGCAAACTGTGATTAAAAGACAATTTTATGAGATTGCTGGGTTTCCAAATGTGATTGGGGTGATTGATTGTACTGCGTCTGTAGCCACCATCCAAAAATGATTACGCATTTATCAATCCCAAAAACTTTAATCCAATCAACGTTCAGATCATATTTGGTGCCAGGATGTTTGTTTTGAATATGGTAGCCCGGTGGCCGGGTGGGACGCACAACTCTTATATTTTTAAAAGTTAGAACAAGGCTACAGGAGGGTGCACTGCAATGCTGGAGTCATCTCCTCAGTGAGTTACGCCCTTGTACAATTATTATAATAGTTCTACATAGTTCTTTGGTGAAATGGTTGGATGTGATTCCTCTAGGTGAGAAAGATTATGCAACATAATTATGGCATGCAGGGTTCTCCTCGATATTGCGCTAGAGAATGGTGCCATTAGTGAAGATAAGTGGCCACAACAGCCACCAATGGGGGCTCTACAAAAGAGACAGGATCTTATTCTGCGCTTCTAATATAGTAAGTGCTATCTTGGTCAAGAAAGCTATTTAAAAACACAACATGGACTGTTTAGTGAAAATAATTCAGCTTTTGTCTTATGCCGTAAACACCCTGAGGGTGGCGTTGAAGTGAGGATATCCCAGTGAAGAGAGGGGAGCCTACCAGGCAAGCCAGCATGGGCGGTTCATTAACAGTGCCGCCGTTCTCTTTTAGCCCCCTGGGTCAGACTACACTATACCATAGAACGTACTGAAGAGATGAGTCTTCAGCATAGACTTAAATGTTGAGACTGAGTCTGCATCTCTCACATGGGTTGGCAGATCATTCCACAGAATTGGAGCTCTATATGAGAAAGCCCTTCCACCAGCTGTATGTTTACAAATACATCACAGATCTAATACATGCTTGATGCCATGTAGACAAACAAGACATGTTACTAACAGGACAGGAGAAAGAGATGAGGGTTGCTAAGTGAATTAGGAAACATTCTCATTATTATTATATTGAATTACAATAAAGCACACCCCATTCTGAATGGGGTACCAATTAGGTGTTCACCAGAACCAAATGTATAAAAGAATGGCAAATGGCAGCTGGGGTGAAATGCATGGCAATGAAAGTTTGAAACAGGCTTAATAACAGGGTTGAAGTCATGCTAGAAAAAAACTCTTTGTCAATGACAAGCAAAAAAGAGACAGGCTGAGGTTTGCAAAAGACTGTAGAGGACTTGAGTACGCTAATCTTCTCTGATGACTCCAATTTTTAGCTTTGCCTGGTTGACTAACAGTTAGATGGATACCTGGACAGGCCACTCTGAAAGTTGGTGGAGGATCGGTGATGATTTGGGGGTGCTTCAGCAAGGATGGAATTGGGCAGTCCGACTTTGTGAACCATGAATTTAACACACACAGTTGTTAAAGAAGAAAACATGCTTTCTTCTGCTCTGAAAATGTTCCCCAACTGTTTTCCAGCAGGACAATGCTCCATGCCTCACAGCCAGTCAATCAAGGTGTGGATGGAGGATAACCAGTTCAAGACCCTGTCATGGCCAGCCTAATCTCCAGACCTGAACCCTAATGAAAATCTCTGAAATGTAAACAAGAGGAAGATGGATGGTCAAAAGCCATTAAACAAAGCCGAGCTGCCTGAATCATTCCTCCAGGAGTAGGATAAAGTCACCCAACATGAATGTAAAAGACTGGTGGAGAGCATGCCAAGATGCATGTCTGAACTTGTCCTAAGTGAACACATAAGTATTGTGTTGTTTAAAAATTCATATGAACATTTGGGATAAATGTTGTTAGTATCATAGTTTATAGACAGAAACGAAATGTATTAATTTTAGCCAAACAGATACCTATAAATAGTAAAACCAGAGATACTGATGAGTTTGCTGTTGTCTCTAAATTTTCCAGAGTTGTACTGTATATACACACATAAAAAAATGTTTGGGATGTGGCCAGAAGCATGGCTGTGCCTGTCTTATGCTGGATTCAGACACGGCAAAAAATCACTGTACGGCATCGTAATCCAGACACACTTGTACACCGCACTCAACATCGTAATCAATCTTCCACATCTATAAGGTGGTGGGCAACGTTGTATACAACTGTCCTCCTCCAGCAAGGTGACTGACAGGAGCTTTTTCAGTTTAGTATTTATTGACAATGCGAAAACTATCTATTGAGCTTTCAAAGCTTTTCTTGCAATCCCATAAACCCATCGGTGAAAGCGACATATTAGCTCTTCCTCGGTGGTACATCCACTTCCGTATTTGGTGCCGTACGGCAAAGAACCCTACAAGTTGAATAAAGTCTTGAGACACACCTGCCGCACCGCATTCACATTTTGCTGTATCCGGTAGGTTTGATGCAGCGCGGCATATTGCTTCCCATTGAAATGAATGGACCTCCACCGCAATGCAACCAGTTTGCCATGCCTGGTGGGAATCCAGCATTAGGTCGACCCTTTATCAAAGTTGAGCCGATTGTGGCTAACCAGCCCTCTTCAATGGTCACTTTTCAGATCCCCTATAATGGACCCGTCTTTTTATTTGGACTGAGCTCACCTTAAATAAGAGCTCCTGCCGTCTTATTATTAGCCCTATCCAGAACTAATATACCGTACGTACAGTATCACACCTACACAAATACATTCATATACACCACCAATGCCCAGACCTTAGAACAACCCAACATCCACCCTATGTACATATGTTGTCTTTTTTTGTTCTCCAAAATATGGACACACACATATTGTATACTGGTACACCAATTAGCCATAACATTATGACCGCCTTTCTAATAATATGTAGGTCCCTCTTTTGCTGCCAAAAGACAAGTTGTGATTCACTGTGTGTTTTGATACCTTTCTATCTATTCACTTTTTCAATAGTTTGAGCTACAGTAGACCATCTATTGGATCAGACCACACGGGCCAGCCTTTGCTCCCCACGTGCATCAGTGAACCTTGGCCGCCCATGACCCTGTTGCCGGTTTGTTGCTTTTCCTTCCTTAAACCACATTTGATAGGCAGGGGCGCTGTAAAGGGGGGGGTAAAGGATGACGATTCTCGGGGCCCATGACTAAGAGGGGGCCCAGAGAAGCCCTGTCTCAGCTGTGTTGGGGGCCCTGTCAAGATTCTTTTCCTGGGGCCCAAAATCCTTAGCAGCGCCCCTGTTGATAGGTACTGACCACTGCAGACCGGAAACACCCCACAAGAACTGTAGTTTTGGAGATGCTCTAACCCAGTCGTCTCTTGTCAAAGTCACTCAAATTCTCACAATTACCGTACCCATTTTTCTGCTTCTGACACTTTGCAAGCGTGCCCAAAACCCCATAACTTGACCTTATTTTTATTAAACAAATATTTTGTCCTTACACATTTCTAAATCTACACCATGCATTTTCCCAGACTGCCCCTGCAATGTCATTAATTTAAACATTAGACTGCATTTGAAGAAGTGGAACCATGTCTAAACACGTAAACGTACTGTTTAAACATTTTGCTAATTTTGCCTGGTGTGTCCCAGTTGTCTTCCAACTCCTGTTCCATGCAATTACCAGTATGTGGTTTCCTACTGTAGATAGAACTCATGTGCAATTACCAGTATGTGGTTTCCTACTGTAGATCATGATGCTGTGGTCTCGGCTCTCATTACCCCGCCACACACACATGTTTTTCAGCTGAATGACAACATAAGACCAGTAATTCACTCAAGTAGGGAGCAAAATGACAGTGGATCATTTTGTCAGAGCAGCAGTGTTATGTGTCAATATGTTTCTGTGAAAGCTGTGGCCTGACTGAGCAATTAAGAATGGAAAACAAAATAGAACATTTTTATTAAAATCAGCGATTATGTGTAATGGTTAGAAGTGTGCGTTATGTTTAAAGGTGCCGTAACGTACAATTGCGAGCAGCCCGCACGTCAGTGCGCCATGTCCTCGACAGGTCTCGAATCAGCGGCCATCTGCTTCGCAACATATGCTACAGCCCTGCATGAGAACGTACCAACCGAGTGAGCTAAATTACGATAGAATGTGATCTATTACATACGCATGTGTATTTTGTTTTTATAACCATTATCTTACTGGCCAATTTGACTAAAATTCCCCGCCACCCCTGTCCTGATCTGCCATCTAGAAAGATTAGAAGTATGAAACACACTAGAGTGACTGGACAAAACTGGTTCAACTCACTGACGCAATCAACATGTTCCAAGTTTTAAGGAAATCCCCTGCCTGTGTAAGTGATGACATTTACAATGGCAGGGACTTAAGGAAAGCCTATAAACTTGTGTTTATGGGTATATTCATTATGAAGAGTATTTACATTCAAATTGAATATTATTTTCTTACCTATGTGTAAGAAATGTGGTAAAACTAATCAGGAACACATTAATGATAATGTACTGTGATTGTTGGATTAACTTTGACCTAGATCATTATGGCCAACTACTGTTAAAGTTTTTCCCGATTGTTAACATACAAAATGCTCAATTTGGCTCATCGTGTCAAAACTCAACACACAAGAATTCTGGACAGAACACTTGGAGATTAATGTCTAACTGCCATGTCAAGGAGACATTCTGCAATCAAAGCTGAACACTCTGACTTCAAAAGGCCCTCTTCGGACAAATGCACATGCACAATAAACATTCAAGGTAGACACAACACACTGGTCAACAACTCAAGACACTTCTGTCATTTGTATCTTTTAACCGTTTTTATTCCTGCAACCAAGCCTCATTTATATATTGTACAGGAAGCACAACAACTCCCATTACAAGTCAGGGATCATGTCATCGATTAGGGTTGGGCCACATCACCTCATCCACATCACAGGTGATGTTATCCCTCGCCAGGCAACGAGGAAAATATTGCCGGGCATGGCGTATCCACCCGTGGATTGACCCCACCTCAATGTCTCAGCATGCCTCCTCCATTGCGCGCAGGAGCGGCACGTGTGCATGTGGTAGGCGGTCATAAAATAATTAAATGTCAGTATGTGTGCATTGTTGTATGGACCCAGGGTGGCATGGTGATGGAGGACTGCCTGACCACTAATGGTGGCACACATGGTGATGTTGCCCCCGCACTGCTCTGTGACTTTCTCGATGGCCCTTTGGCCAATGATGTTTCAGTCCCAATGTCAGGACAAAGAGGAAGAGTCTCTTCCTCTTTTTCCTCTCCCTCTTCCCCTAACTCTTCCTTGTTCTCCTCTCCCTCTTCCCCATCTCTTTCTCATTCTCCCCTCCCTCTATGCTGTCTTTTCCTCATTCTCCTCTCCCTCTTCCCGTCTCGTTTTGTCCTTCCCTTTGGTCCTTCAGCCTCCATATTCGCGATTGTGTGTGTCGTGTTTTGCACCGTGTGTTACAAAATTGTTTACGGTGCCATGCCGACAATGTGTTTATTCAATTGCTATGAAACCTGTTCTTGCTCAGATTTTCTTTGTGTGCAATAAATTTAAGATTTTGTCTTTTAAGTGTTTTTGCTGCCATGCGTATCTTTTTTTACTTTTACTTTTTTACTCTATTGCAAATTTATAGGAAGGGTTAACTTTTTTCAACTACCTACAATACTGTGCAAAATTGTGTCATAATAGTTTATCTCTTCTAGTGCAACCCGGTAGCAGGTTGGTAGGTTGGGGATGGTGGACGGGCGTATAAATGTGCGACTTACATCCCGGAGGTTCCGAGTTCAAATCCAAGCGGACGCTTTGCATGTAATTTGTTTTCTATTCCAGCACAATGCAGACATGTTGCACACATACTTTTTTACTCACTATTTCAGGGCAATGCAGACGTTATAGTGGTTAAGGTTAGGCTTAGATCGAGATAACGGCAAGTAATCTGAGTGGTTAAGATTAGGGTAAGTGTTTGGTTAAGGCTTAAATCGAGATAACGCAAGGGTTCTGTGGTTAATGTTAGGCTTTGATCGAGATAACGGCAAGGGTTCTGAGTGGTTAAGGTTAGGGTAAGGGTTTGGTTAATGCTTAGATCGTGATAACGGCAACGTTTCTGAGTGGTTTCGTCCCCGGCGAGGCTAAATCTGCGTGTGTATTACACGCTTATGTCAATGCGATCCCGCATGTGTATTACACGCTTGGGCGAGTTATAGCGTCACACTGACTCGCTGGACCAGCGTGTCTATTACACACTTGGCCCTGATAATGGGCTGTCTAGTGTGTCAGTAGAAAATAGCAATTTTTAGATTTCCAAACATTATTAGCATTTTAGGCTATGCTGTTGTATGTAACAAAGCACTGCAAAGTAAAATTTTAAGATCACTTGTTGCTGGCATGTTCAGATGACCAGGAGGACAATAAATACAGCCAAGCGGTGTCCAGAGTCTTTAGGCAGGATCCAGATTAGCAGCGCAGGTACACAGCAAAATCTCAAGTGTTAATTTAATTCAGTTTTCATATAGTTTTCACGGAATCAGAGTTAACACTTGTGATAGTGTTAATAATTTAACTCACTAATAGTGGTAAATATGACACTCACAGTTTTGTGTTAATGGTGAAGTACTTACAAACTGAACAAGACTAGCTAAACCACATTGACAGGAACGCTAATCTCAGTAATAGTTGCAATCACTTGTACTACTTACAGTATGTATTTGAAAAGTAAAATTTATTATGATTATTAGTCTGTCTGGACCAGCCTTCCCATAGAGGAAGCTAATATATGGCCATGTACAGGTCCTTCTCAAGAAATTAGCATATTGTGATAAAGTTCATTATTTTCCATAATGTAATGATAAAAATTAAACTTTCATATATTTTAGATTCATTGCACACCAACTGAAATATTTCAGGTCATTTATTGTTTTAATACTGATGATTTTTGCAATAATAACTAATATACTAGTGTCAGAGAACCAGAGAGGACATAGAAAAGCCACAACCTCCCCTGAAAAACATTACAGATTGAAAAAGTATCAAAGTCTGGGTGACTGAGTATTCATGGTTGAACCGTGTGTATGATGAGTACAGAGCAAAATGGATGAAAAATGTGTACAGGGTTGTTAATTTGAAGAAAGCACAGTAGAAATGTGGAACCATAGTTACTGACTGTGTGACTCAACATCTGTTCCTCGCTTTCTCTATCTGGTATTAGGTACATTCCTTACATATAGTGTATTACGGTTTGAACAAATAAATCCATTATTTAAATGGCAGTTCTGTGGTTATAACTGTTATAGAGTATTGGCACTAATCGTCCTGACCTCAGGGCTCATTGCTCAAAGTTTAAAATGTACCTGCTGGCACGCTGACAACAATCCTAGTGATTTGTTGATTTAGTATAGTGAGCATGTAAGCTGCTGGAATTATTACAAAAAAAACAAATAACTCTCACCGCTCTTACTTGTAGGTGCCTTTGCACAAACTTTTCTGACCTGATGATGTCAAAGGTCATCCAACGCCTGAGGGGTTGGAAGTCCAGGGCCTGTCTATACATTTCACATCTAGTCCTCCCTATGTAACCATAGTAACCTGCTAAATAAACAAAAACATTCACTCTGAATGCTGAAGCAGAAGACTGGGGTTTTCCCTGGTTAGTTGACTGTGCTAGACAGGATTTTACACATACGGGGCAAAGTTTGAGGTTTAAAAAAATTAATTTGTTATTGCAAAAATCACAGACTGCATCTTAACAAAACCACAGTTGTCTAACTGATGTGCTCATAGAAAACCTGATATCTTAAGTAATTGTTGTTGAGGATCACTTCTGTCCCACAGCTTATACTGTAGCTGAATGACACACATCCTTTTAAAAATCACTATATTTGACCACAAGCTACTTATTGATCTTGAATGAAATAACATCACATTTCATTTTAGGTTGGTGCTAGCGAGAGACCTAGAGAGAGGCCAGACTCAAGGGGATGGCCAGTCCTCTTCTGGCTGTACCGGGTGGGGGATCTGACGGTGCACAGCCCATTGTAATAAGGTCACTTTGTTTATCAATGTTCAATTATTGTGATAGACACCACAGTCTCTATCAATACAGTTCGGTGGTCTTGTGAAGGACTTAAGATGAAAGCTGTAGATGAAAGCTGGCATCACCAGGTGGAAACATGATCATCAACTGCAGTGACATGCACAGCAGCGGGTTGGGCACAGGGAGGGGACAGGAAGGAGCCATCAGGCCACATGGTCCTGTTGCATGTTCCTAGGGTTTGGGTCCTCCTAGGATGAACATGACATCAGGAACATTAGAGTACCTTGGGGTTGTTTTTAACTTAATTTATTTAAGTTTAAGCACATCAATCAACAATCTTACACTTCGGTACAGACTGTTATTGAGCCAGATTATAGCAAAGCATCTGCATGTTTTTTGATGGTGGGGGAAACCGGAGCACCCGGAGGAATGGCCAGGGATGACCGGGGTTTGAACCCAGAACCTTTTTGCTGTGAGGCCACAGTGCTAACCACTAGGCCACCATGCCTGGCCCTAGTAACTTGATACAGATCTGATGTAAAATGAATGTGGACCTAAAATAAGCATTTCTGTTTTTTCAGAGTTTAGAAGTAAGTAATTTTCTGTCATCCAACTCTTTATATCCAAAACACAGGCTTCCTGGATATGCAGTTTTGGGGACAAATTTTAGCAACACATGAACATAGACCCACCGACTATCTATGCAATGATTATTGTCATGAATTGTCATTTCGAGAGCTATTGTTTTGAAAGGTAGAATCAGAGTTTGTGTGCTGACATAATATAATGTTGCCAGGCGAACGTGTGTGCCACCCTGCTAGAACCGTGCCTGAGTCTCAATACTATGATGGTGTCTAAACCCAGACTGGAGCGTTTCGTAAGTGTTATTAGTCTTTAGGAATGCACTGAGTTGCTGGGCGACCACTTTTTCTAATATTTTTGAGAGAAATTATAGATTTGAAAAAGGCCAGTAGTTGTTTAGTCTTTCTGGGTCAAGGTTTTTTTAAGAGTGGCTTCACTACAGCCAATTTTAGGGAGTTTGGTACACACCCAGATACTAGAGAGCAAATTATTGTTTTTAGCATATGTGAGCCAAGCACAGGGAGTAACTCTTTTAGAAATGTAGTTAGGGTCCAGTTGACAGCTGGAAGGCTTTAAGGCCTTTACTATTTTAGTGAAAGACTCAAGGGAAACAGGATAAAAAAATTCCAGTGTCCTTCCTAAGCCAACATCCTGACTGTTCTGCACATCTCAGGACATGTGAGTTTAGGGGATATATGCTTCTTAGTGGAGGATTCTGTGTTTTTTTTATAATGATAATGATCTTTTCATCAAAAAAGCTCATGAATTCATTACTGCCAAAATGTAATCCTATTTCATTTGTGGAATTCTACTTTTTTTGCCCTACCTGTGCACGTGCCTGAAGCCTGCCATCCTTTCCCCCTACAGTCATGCCGAAGGTCTTGGTATTTAGCTCTCTTTCTTTCAAAGGCCTGTTCACACCCCTCTTCCCATGGGACTGTAAGTTCAATGAGGATTATCTTTTTTCCCTCTTCAGCCCACAGTAACACATCCGGCCTCAGGGTTGTGTGGACACCTGTGTCACCTCAAGACCTCAGAAGGGATCCACCTGATGCCAACCCAGGGAGCCAACCCCACCCTGTGAGGGAATGAATCAAATGGCCCAAGGTGAGTGATAACAAAGAGTGGTACCAACTAGACCAATATCTCAACAAAGTGCTAGAATCGACACTAGCAGGGACAGATGAGCAGAAAGTCAATACTTTCACAACAATAACCTACAACCTGGCAAGGGAGCGTTTTGGAATTGAGGAGGCCCATTTTACAACTCAGTGGCAAAGCCTGGAAAAGGGTATCCTAACTGGCTGCACAATCTCCCCCATCCTCTTCGTCATAGGAATGAACCTCCTAATAACAGCTGCGGAGATGGAAGCTAGGGGTCCAAAAATGGATTCAGGCATCCGACAACCCCCAATAAGAGGTTACATGGATGACATTACCGTGACGACCATGACCCATGTGGAGGCGAGGTGGGTGCTATCTGTTCTGGATCACATGGCAACGTGGGCCAGAATGAAATTTAAGCCAAAGAAATCTAGGAGTTTGGTGATCAGGAATGGAAAAGTGACCAACAGGTTTAAGCTGCATGTGCAAGGGGAAGTGCTTCCATCAATAGAGGAGAATCCAATCAAATGCCTCGGAAAGTGGTTTGATGACTCACTTACTGACAGGAACAACATAGCCAGTACAGAAAAGCAGATGGAGGAATGGCTGAGGAGGATCGAAAAATCAAGGATCCCTGGGACGTTTAAAGCATGGCTCTATCAACACGGACTGTTGCCAAGACTCATGTGGCTGCTCACTGTGTATGAGGTCCCAATGACATGTGTTGAAGGAGTGGAGAGGAAGATCAATAAGTACCTCCGAAAGTGGTAGGGAATCCCTCCAAGCTTCACTGCAGTGGGCCTCTACATAAGGTCAGGGCAGCTCCAACTTCCTCTGTCACCTGTGGTTGAGAATTTAAAGTTGCAAAGTGCAGAGTTGTAATGGCATACAGAGACTCAAAGGATGAACAAGTCAGACGTGCAGGCGTCATCAGAAGATCAGGTCGCAAGTGGGCAGCTGATCGGCTGTTACACAAGCAGAGAGCATATTGAAGTTACGTGATATCATTGGAGCGCCATGCATAGGAAAACAGGGTCTTGGAACATCTCATTTCCAACAGTGGAGGAAGGCAGGAACCAGTGAAAGAAGAGCCAAGATTCAAGAGGAGGTACGGAACCTGGAAGAGGAAGGGCGAAGATCAAGGGCAGTGGACCTAGCTTCCCAAGGAGCCTGGACCAAATGGGATCTTCCCAAGAGGAAGATCACCTGGGTGGACCTATGGAGACTGGAGCCTTTTCGCATCTCCTTCCTGCTGAGATCAGTGTATGACACACTCCCAACCCCAACAAACTTGCACAAGTGGGGTATGAGAGAGGACCCATTGTGCAAGCTTTGTGCGGAGAGGGGTACCATGGCACACATCCTGTCCGGGTGTAAAAAAGCACTCACCCAAGGAAGGTACAGGTGGCGCCACGACAGGTTACTCATGGTACTCGCCAACACCTTAGAGCAGGAGAGGAAAAAGTAACACTAACCAATTCAAAGAAGAACCCCAATTCAGTTTGTAAGGGAGGGGGAAAAGCCACCAACCACAGCAACATCAAGAAATAGTCTGCTACAAAAGGCCTAAGCATGGGAAATGAAAGTCAACCTGTTATACTTTTATTATTTATAAAAATGTCTACAAGATATAAATTAAAACACGAGAGAATGCACAGCAGTTTTTTCCATCCCCAACCCAGATCTCCAACCCTCCCCTTATTCCAACACACCTGGACCCCCCCTTGCTAACCCCCCCTTAATGCCCATCTCTCACCCTAACCCCTAAACCCGTCCCCCACACAGACAGCATAACATGCATACATAACTGGGACAATAAATTAAAAAAACTAAGTAAGTTCATCAAGAGGGCCAAAAGCAAACAAAGAAAAAAAAATGTTTACTTATGGCAGGGCCGAAGAGTTGCTTGCTGAGTTTTAAAAATACAACTCTGCATTTGGTTCCTGCTTCGCAACTCTACATTTAAAAGAAAAACAAGTGCATTGTACATTTTTATCTTTTTAGTAATTTAGCAGATGCTCCTATCCGGGTCGAAGTACAGGGACATTAGGGTACATCACATTGCTCAAGGGCACCATGACATTTAGTCCACTTGGGAACGGACTCAGCAAGGCTAGGAAGCTACTGGAAGTTGTTTTAATAAAGAGTGTTGTATCACTTCTTAGCACTCATAAAACACTCACTGGTACAATTTCTCAGCTCTTCCAGCCCTCCGTTTCTGGATGTAATTCTTCATGTATTGTCTTTACAGATTGCTCCAACGTGTTTGACATTAGTCAAGAGGGTAGGTACCATTTTATATTCAAACTATTTCAGATTGTATCAATTAAAGGACCAATATGTTAGACTTTATGCTAGAGGGATGGAGAAATTCAGAATGTTACATCTCTAAAGCCACAAAGATATAACACAGTCTGTATTTATGTGTGTATCTCTTGACAGGAGTTAAATCTGAGGGTCAAACCATGAGTCCTGGTGAGTACAGGAAGTCACGGAAGAGACACACACACACACAAATACACACACACACACACATTCTGTTAACAGGGTGTGGTCCAGTTATCTACTGAATGTTGCTTTGTCCGTTCTATTTGTACATATGTTTATGGTGCTGCAGCGTGATTTTGCAATTCAAATGAAACCATGTTTGTGTGGCTGCTGTTGTAAGAACTTGTCTTTGAGGAACTAAATGTTGTAGTGTAAATCTGTGTATTAGATTTTATCAGTCTTTAAGTGCCTTCACTGTCCTGTTACACACATAGACATTAACGTCACCACTTCATCTCCTGGTGACACTGAAAGCCAATTCAAGGGAATAAGGATTACTTTTGGCATAGGCCTGCTAATAGGCCTGCTAATAGGCCTGCTAATAGGCCTGCTAATAGGCCTGCTAATAGGCCTGCTAATAGGCCTGCTAATAGGCCTGCTAATACGGCATTTCACAATGTTTGTAAACAATAGGCGCCAAGATACTTCCGGGTGGCAGAACGCGACCGGCTTCCTCTGACCAGATGCGATCCAGCCGGCTACTGTAAACATAGTTAAAAACATTGTTGTTGATCAAAGTTAAAACTATGACGAAAACGTGTTGTGTTTGGGGTTGCACCGTCAGATATACAGCAAAAGG
>JACXGM010009996.1:0-18637 GCA_016801145.1 Umbra pygmaea | reverse complement strand
GACTGTGTAAATTACTGTATCTTACTATATATAGGCTACTCTTTCTAGATAAAGAAAAATGGATGGGATCACATCGCTTTTCAGCCGCTTTCGGGCTTTGGTGCCGGTTAATTCAGCACGTAGATCCCTTTCGTAATATTCCGACCTAAAATGCCGACGGCAGACCCTAACTTTCTAAAGCCTATTGTAAAGTGTGAAAGATTACTCCTTCTTTTTGGGCTTGCTTGTAATTTTTGCAACCGGGTACAAAACACCAAACGGGCATGATGAATAGAATTTAGACTACAATTTCAAAAACAAATATGTATAACTTTATAGCGTCAAGCTCTACTGTTGAATTGCCCATGTTCTGTATCGGTGTGTTCAAACGGGGACGGGCACTAAATTCGCTTGGAATTCTGGGAGTTGTGGTAGCTCAAGTTTAGACGGATACAGAAGCACCCCAGTGGATGCGAAAGGAACTGAATTATTCTATCGGCTGTTCTCTGATATATTGAACAACAACAGACGTGTATATGACATAAATCATCTATGCTAGCGTTTGTAAACGGTATACTATGAAACTGATTTACTGTGGAACACTCCTTTAAGGTGGCAAATTGCAAGTTGTTCTCTTTGACTCTACTCTGAAGAGCGGCAACATGGGGGCCTCAAAACAACACTCAAATGACCTGAAAACAAAATTGATCAACATTATGGTGTAGGGGAAGGCTACAAAAAGCTATCGCAGAGATTTAAGCTGCCAGTGTCCACTGTGAGGAACATGGTGAGGAAATGGAAGAACACAGGCACAGTTCTTGTTAAGGCCAGAAGTGGCAGGCCATGTAAAATATCGGAGAGGCAAAGGCAACGGATGGTGAGAATGGACAAAAACCGCCCACAGACCACCTTCAAAGACCTACAACATCATCTTGCTGCAGATGGTGTCACTGTGTATCGTTCAACAATTCAGAAACACTTTGCACAAGGTTAAGCAGTATGGAAGAGTGATGCGGAAGATGCCTTTTCTGCACACACACCATAAACAGAGTTGCTTGAGGTATGCAAACGCACATTTAAACAAGCCGGCATCATTTTGGAAGAAGGTGCTGTAGACTGACGAAACAAAGTGTTATTTGGTCATAACAAGGGGCATTATGCATGGCGGCAAAAGAACACAGAATTCCAATACAAACACTTGCTACCCACAGTAAAATTTGGTGTAGGTTCCATCATGCTGTGGGGCTGTGTGGCCAGTGCCGGTACTGGGAATATTGTTAAAGTTGTGGGTCACTTGGATTCCACTCAATATCAGCAGATACTTCAGAATAATGTAGAGGAATAAGTCACAAAGTTGAAGTTATGCTGGGGCTGGATATTTCAACAAGACAATTACCCAAAACACTGCTTAAAATCTACTCTGGCATTTATGCAGAGGAACAAGTACAATGTTATAGAATGGCCATCCCAGTTCCCAGACATGAATATCATTTAAATTCTGTGGGGTGATTTGAAGCGGGCTGTCCATGCTCTGCAATCATCAAACGTAGCTGAACTGGAGATGTTTTTCAAGGAGGAATGTTCTAAAATACCTTCATCCAGACACTTATTACAGTCTAGAGCAGGGGTAGGCAACTCTGGTCCTGGAGGGCCAAAACACTTCCGATTTTTTATTTTACCTAGTAGTTAATTGCAATCACCTGATTTTCCAGGTATAAACCAGTCACTTATTAGAAAGAGAGAACAAAAATCAGTATTGTTTCGGCCCTCCAGGACCGGAGTTGCTGACCCCTGGTCTAGAGGCTATTATTGCTGCTAAAGTAGGCTCAACTAAATATTGATGTGATATTTGTTTTGGGGTGCCCAAATTTATGCATCACAATTTCATTTTGATGCATATTGCACTTTTTCTGTTCATCCAATAAACCTCATTTCAGTACCGAAATATTACTGTGTCCTTCAGTTATTTGATAGATGAAAATGAAATTGCTGATCCAAACACCCAATTATTTCTAAATGAAAATCATGGAAATTGTCAGGGGTGCCTAAACCTTTGCACACGACTGTAAATGTGGAGTGGGGTTATGGTGCGTCGTGTTACTAACTGTTACACACACACCTCTTTAGTGAACAGTGCTTCAAGTTCCTGCTCATCAATGTAGCCATCACCATTAGTGTCTGTAAAACAAATGTTTTAACAAAAACAAAAATATATATTTTTTAAAAGCCTTAAATAAATTACATTTTGTTAATTATTTGGCAATTGTCTTTATTATGGCTTTTGGTGTGGTTTACCGTGGAGTTTAAAAAAGGTCTTGGGGTCAAATTCCTCTGGGTCCAAACCATCAGCCTCTTTCCACACTTCTTTTAGCTGGTCTTGACTGCCCTGCAACACACATTATCAACCATCTTACAGGGTGGTGGATTTAGGGATTAGTTATAGTATCACTGGTCAGGTCTTACAGGGTGGTTGATTTAGGGATTAGTTATAATTTCACTGTACAGGTGTTACAGGGTGGTTGATTCAGGGGTTAGTTATAATAACACTGTACAGGTCTTACAGGGTGGTAGATTTAGGGGTTAGTTATAGTATCACTGTACAGATCTTACAGGGTGGTTGACTTTAGGGGTTAGTTATAGTATCACTGTACAGGTCTTACAGGGTGGTAGATTTAGGGGTTAGTTATAGTATCACTGTACAGATCTTACAGGGTGGTTGACTTTAGGGTGGTCAGCATGTTTCTTCTTTAAGTCCTCGTAGTGCTGCAGCTCCTCATTACGGTGCTCCTCATCCAGATTTTTCAGATGCTCCTTCCTCTCATGCTCCTTTATCATCTCATACCTCTTGAACTCGTCGTGACGTGCCTTGTCATAGTTTTCCAGGTCACTGGTAGCCTATATCAACCAGGAGAAATAGATAATCAGATAGCTCCACAGCTTTTATACTGCAACATCTAGCACAATTAAAATAGATAATGCTACATGCCATGCCAGGATAGCGTGTTTAATTTATAGAACCACATTGAACTAATATGCAGGTTTGACTAAGTCACTTTGGATAGACATGTCTACTTAATGATAGTGAAATATATATTGTTTCTAAGAAAATTGAAGATAAAAAAAATCCAGTATTCATATTACTTGAAATACTAAAGAATAGTGATAGGTCTTAAATACGATACATGTTTGAACACTGAATTCTCAAGGCCAAATCTGCATTGACAAGTAACTTAATTTAATCTTAATCTCCAAACCAAAGCTGCAAAGACAATCACCTAATTTAGTGAAAACTTCTAAAGTAGCTTAATATGGTTATTTATTATTTCCACGTTTTTGGTCCATATATCTTTTATAGCATAATCTGTTTTCCTTCATTTTTTTTAAGATTATTTTTTTCTGACATACCTCTACCAAGCAGAACCCCTGCCCCAGGCCCCTGCATCCTCTGTTCACCAGTGTTTGAGCTTTATTAGGGCAACAAGTGCAGAGAATACCTTTCCCAAACTATTGGGAACTAATAACCTACAGTATAGTCATTTCATTTGGTCTCGACAGTGAATGTGCTCATTGATGAAAACCTTTAAAAACTTTTTTATTTGATCCGTGGTACATGTGAAACAATTTTTGAACAAAACCTGTGTTGTGGCCATTATAAACAGTGCATCATCCGAGATGACATCCTTACTGATTTAATAAGCTTATCCAGGTCCTCCACTTCAAAGGTGTGTGGGTTCATGTGGTTCATGTGCTCAAACTGCTTCAGCAGCGCCCTGTGGTTAAGTTCTGGGGGAAAACAGGAGAGAAGACTCAGATTCAGCAGCACCTTGTGGTTAAGTTCTGGAGGGAAACAGGAGAGAAGACTCAGATTCAGATTCAGCAGCACCTTGTGGTTAAGTTCTGGGGGGAAACAGGAGAGAAGACTCAGATACAGATTCAGCAGCACCTTTTGGTTAAGTTCTGGGGGGAAACAGGAGAGAAGACTCAGATACAGATTCAGCAGCACCTTGTGGTTAAGATCTGGGGGGAACAGGAGAAAAGACTCAGATTCAGATTCAGCAGCACCTTGTGGTTAAGTTCTGGGGGGAAACAGGAGAGAAGACTCAGATTCAGATTCAGATTCAGCAGCACCTTGTGGTTAAGTTCTGGGGGGAAACAGGAGTGAAGACTCAGATTCAGATAGAGACCAAGTCCCTTAATGACAACAACTGCCAGAATGGATGTGCATACTGCTTATGATAAGGTCAATGTGAAGTCATAGCTAACAATTATCCAAAATTAAATCAGAGTAATTTTGTTTGTAATAAACAATACTGACATTTATTCTGAAATATGGTACATTGTCACTTTTCACAACATTAAACTAGTCAAACGTTGTTTGACTGCTAACACTTAGTATTTGTTCATATTGTGGACATTGGCAAAAAAACTGCCAACATATTCACAGGCAGTTTGTTTTGATCACTTTGGCATTGTCAATTTTTTTCCAATGGAAGCAGGGCCTTGTTTTTTTAATGCAAGACCATGCTTTGTAGTCAAATCGTTACCACATTTTTCAAATGTAACGATTCTCAGTTTTGAGAATGTCACACATACTAATTTTCACAAAGTCTGCTGCCTCAGTGTTGATGATTGCAACTTGCATTTACTCCAGAATGTCATGAAGAGTGATCAGATGAATTGCAATGAATCGTCTCTCTTTGCCATGAAAATTAACTTAATAAAAAAAAACATTTTTACTACATTTCAGCCCTGCCACAAAAGAACCAGTTGCCATCATGTCAGTGATTGTCTCGTTAACACAGGTGAGAGTGTTGATGAGGACAAGGCTGGAGATCACTCTGTCATGCTGATTGAGTTAGAATAACAGAGTGGAAAAGTCTGCTTGAAATCATTGTTCTTCCTCTGTCAACCATGGTTATCTGCAAGGAAACACGTGCATCATTGCTTTGCACACAAAGGGCACCACAGGCAAGGATATTGCTGCTAGTAAGATTGCACTGAAATCAACAATTTATCGGATCATTAAGAACTTCAAAGAGAGAGGTTCAATTGTTGTGAAGAAGGCGTCAGGGTGCCCAAGAAAGTCCAGCAAGCCCCAGGACCATCTCATAAAGTTGATTTAGCTGAGGGAATGGGGCATTACCAGTGCAAAGCTTGCTGAAGAATGGCAGCAGGTGGTGTGAGTGCATCTGCATGCACAGTGAGGTGAAGACTTTTTAAAGAAGGCCTGGTGTCAAGAAGGGCAGCAAAGAACTTCTCACAAGGAAAAACATCAGGGACAGACTGATATTGTGCAAAAGGTACAGGGATTGGACTGCTGAGGACTGGGGTAAAGTCATTTTCTCAGATGAATCCCCTTTCTGTTTGTTTGGGCCATCCAGAAAACACATTGCCTGGAGGAGACAAGGTGAGCACTACCATCAGTCCTGTGTCATACTGTAAAGCATCCTGAGACCATTCATGTGTGGGTTTGCTTCTCAGCCATGGGAGTGGGTTCACTCACAATTTTGGCTAAGAACACAGCCATGAATAAAGAATGGTAACAACACATCATCAGAGAGCAACTTCTCCCAACCATCCAAGAACAGTTTGATGACCAATGCCTTTTCCAGCATGATGGAGCACCTTGCCATAAGAAAAATGTAATAACTAAGTGGCTCGGTGAACAAAACATAGACATTTTTGATCCATGGCCAGGAAACTCCCCAAACCATAATTCCATTGAGAACTTGAGAGGCAAGTGGGCAAACATAAAACAACAAAGTCTGACAAACTCCAAGCATTGATCATGAAAGAATTGGGTGCCATCAGTCAGGATTTGGCCCAGAATGTAATTGACAGCATGCCAGAGCAGACTCCAGAGGTCTTGAAAAAGAACAGTCAACTCTGCAAATATTAACTCTTTGCATAAACTTAATGTTATTGTCAAAAAAATCCTTTGACACTTATGGAATGCTTGTAATTATACTTCAGTATACCATAGTTACTACTGACAAAAAGATCTAAAAAAAAAGAACACTGAAGCAGCAAACGTTGTGGAGACCAATACTTTCCACATTCTCAAAACCTTTGACCACAACTGTAGGTAGGTTCCATGGTTTCACAATTTCCCATAAACTTTCTCAAAAGCCTCAAGGCACTTCCTCTTTCTTAGAGTATGTGGCCAACCATATCGAGCATAGGATGTTAGCAATGCACCATATGATGTACTGTCAAGTAAATATACATGTGTGTTGAAGGCATATATGACATAGATGGGACAGTGTACCGTGTCCTCCCTCAACGTCTTGTTTGGCTTTGATCAGCATCCGTAACCTGTTGACTTCCTGCCTCTTCAGCTCATCTAGTTTGGTCCGTACGTTGTGGCTGACAAAGTCCAGCTCTTTTGCCAGCTTGCCTTGCTGCTCAGAAACAAAAGCATCACAGTTTCAATGAATCCGACAAAAAGGTGAGCTGGGGTGAGGTGTGTTCATTATGGTATGACATGGAATAAAAGCAGTTTTAACAAATCCTCGGCAGAAAAAAATTAGCATTTCTTCACTGGTTCACTGGTGTGTGTAGCTTTTCTGTGTTTGACTTCAGTTTTTTAACTGTTCTGTGCCTAATGAACACACGCCTTTAAATACTGTTCTACAGTATAGCAGCTAGGGTACCTTAATGTCCTCCATATCTGTGTTGTGGAGCTTCTCTCTGAAATGCTCGTCTTTCTCCAGAAAATCAATTACTTCTCTGAGGTAACGGTCATAGTGGAGCCCGGTTTCCTGTAATGAAGACCCAAAGATGGATTTCACATTGCAGTGCAAAGATAGGACAGAGAGAAGGCTAGAGAGGTTTACCTTGGATTCATTTGACCTATGTCTAGATATTGTTCAATTTCCTGCTAAGGTGTAATTTATTAAGAGCCCTTCCTCTTTCCTACGCATGTTTACACTTTTCTTTAGCATTTTAACAATTTAGCTTAGTTCTTAAATATAAATATAATATTTGATAAACATCAAATTCCTGCTTACTATTGTTCATCAAATAACAAAAACATACTGCAACACAAACACACCCCTCACCGCACTCTGTGGCGCCTCCAGTTTCTCCTCAGGTGTTTCTACTTTAGTCTTGTCCACAGAGATGGGCACTGCTTCCGCACAGAACCACATGCTCAGGACAACCACAGCACACTGGCAGTAGGCTTTACTCCACAACATCTGTGTACACAGCACAACTTTACCAGCCTGAGGTTAATGCATTAACAGCTGCTTCAAAGGAAAGTACACAGGGTCACTTCACCGGGCTAATGTTTATTGGCTGCACAACAGCTGCTTCAATGGAAACAATGACACGTTTGAAGGTCCACATTAGTCAAATTGCATGGTTCGACAGATGAATAGACACAAATCAACTATTTCATGAACAGAATGGAATTTCTGTTAATTCCATCCTGGGCTTTTAGGATATTCTGCATTCTATTAGGCTTCCGAATAATTATTGCAAAAGAAGGGATCCACACATACCAAGGTCAGAACAAAATTTTATGTAAAATACAGAAAAACAATGGCATTCTAGTTATACTGCTTTCTCAATCAGGAAGTTGAGAATGCTTACGCAGCAGAAAGAACGCACGCTCTGGGCTTTAACTGGATTGAGCTCACAGGCAGCCAAGAAACCACAAGGAGTCGCTAGAGCAGGAAAAGTCAAGGTAAGCATATTTGATTACTAGGCCTAACTGTTCCAGCTCTGGCTAATCTGCAACACGATTTAAACCCTGGTCTTTCAAAGACAATGCTAATTGCAAGATAGTGATTTAAAGATGCAGTCTGGATATTTGGTGATGAACAAAATCATTTTTAACCTCTCATATTGGGCTGGATATGTAAACTGTTATTAATTTATGGCTATTTATACAAGTATTATCACTATTATAGCTCAGGTAGCCATGAAATTCCAATTTTGAAAGCTATTGGTTTTGATGAAATCAGGCACAAACCCTGCACAATGCACGCCATAGTAAAAACAAATTGGTGACCCTATTATCCTAAATACTGACACTTCTACAACCAGTGGTCAAAGATCAGGGGGGCAGGACATGCAAACTTGAAGTTGTAAATTAGCACACTTGTCCTTAAAGGTGCTAATTGTAGAATATTGAGTCATAAGAACGGAACTACTTTCTCTGTCATTGACCAGCTTTCAAAAGTTGCACAAACTGCATTTCTTAATATAAAAAAAATATGAAAAAGGTTTGCTGCATTCCATTCTGCTAGAGGCAGCGCAAATTGCCATGTCAAATTACCTTGGCATGTTGCTCTTTTGCGAGTCCTAATGTGCAGGTTGGGCACCTGTGAATACAATCACGGTTGTATAGTTGGGAAATTTGTAGATCGTCCCATATACAGTTTGTATATCATGTTGAACAAGCAGTGTGATGAGAATCGGACAGTTTGGCGACACATGCTTGGAAAAAGCATGTCATTAATATTTGACCATCCGGGTTAACGAGAAAATGCTTAAAGCGGAATTGGACATAACATATTTGGTCAAGAGAAAAACAGGGAAAAATAAAAAGTATATTCGAAAATTAAATTTAGCAGGGACAGTGATTCCCTACACTATGCAGTGCTTATTTTGGCATTTGAAGAGGAATTGCAACTTGAACTTCTCTGAAAGGAGAGTAAAGATTCTAACCAATGTCACGGCTACAATTTCTACAAACCTTTGAAAGGCAGTAATGCAGACATTCATTATCTGTTGATACATTTCTACACTGTTAAAATTGCCTTAAGCATGATATGCTGATCTCACAGCACCAGTTGTTCTGTAAACACCCATGAGCATCTTAACATCAATGTCCTTGTTTTTTCTAATTATCATGTAATTCAGTCATTGATATTGTCAGTTGCCAGTGGAGCTCGAACAGTGAAATTTCTAACATTTTGCAATGGATAAAACAATTACTATATTTTCTTTAAAATGTTTAATGGATTGTGACATATGTGCAATACTTTTTGAACCAGTGGGCTCACACCCACTCCTCCTTATGTATACTGCCTTGACAAGTTAATTAATTTAAACCTAATCTGTACAGTACCCTAACCATCTAAAGAAAACAGTGGTTAATACCACTCAAGTGTCTGACACCTGAAAATGTATTTATCTAGTAAACCTGTTAACGACTGCATTGGTAAAATTACAGTACATCTAATTTCCAATTTCACTATTAGTCTTTCTGGATAATACTCTAGTGAGCTCTTTTTGTTGTGTTGGCACCTAAAGATGATGAGCAGACATACATGCTTTTCCAGTCGTGTCACCTGGATCCATATCTAACAACTGAATTGTAATTTGCCCATAAAAATAACATTATAATATTAAAATGTTTAGCTCATTAAAAACCTTAGAAAAACAGAAACGTACGTTTACAGCTGTCCCTTTCCGTTCTTTTATTTGACGGTCTATTATCAAGATACTTCAACCAACCCGAAAGACGATTAGGAAATACTGTTTGAGTCTGTTTACAGCTGTCATGCACTTTACACCGGCCAGCCTTTTCCTAATAATGTCAACCTAACTGCTAATTCCATAGTAACGCCCCGCCCTCAAACCTCCGCATTGGGTAAATCGTTTCTTTGCTTAGTGAAATAGTCGCGTTGGCAGCCAGTTGGGTAGAATTTGTGTCATTCATACCTTTTCCTCGTAATTATTTATCAAGGTGCTATGAGACAAAATGTACGTGGCGTTTACAAACCTATAACCTGGGACGCGTTCAACATTGCGCAACGTTTTTAAAAGTTTCACACCTTAAATAAAATGTATCAGAACTCAGAAACACAGCCTATTTGAGACGTTAGGAAAAGTTTGTTCATTGCCCAAGATAATACTGTACATCAGAAAAAATGTGGTGAATTCGAACGTTGTCCACTTGCACCATTTTCACTCTAGTCCCAGCTGCCTGTATAGAGTTACTCATTCCCCTCTTTATTTCTGGATTTTCGAGGGCCCCTCCACGTTAGGTCCCTATATACCTATTACCAAGGGCGTAGGAACAAGTTTGATATTGGGGGACAGACACACCATATATTTTTCACAAATTGTTCTTATTATTTGGGGTGGCCACATTGCCTGTCTGTAACTTTGCATGTTTCCCTCCCAGTCTGACGCCACTGCGACTATGTGTATGGTATAGAATCAAGGTTGTATTAGTGTAGAAACATTAACAGTTATAAAATATAGTCATTTGTATGAGTAGATAAAAAAATGTTTATGTATCTTTCATAAATGTGTGTATATGTATACACATACAGATGTGGCCGAAAGCATTGGTACCCTTGCACAAAAAATTAATTATTTCCTCTGAACTAAGTAGAAATTGACAAAAGTATTATCTTTTTTTATTTCACATTCAATAGAACAGAAACGTTGGTTTTGATTTATGATGTGACATTACTTTAAACAGTAAAACAATTAAAAATGGCACTGACTAAAAAATTGGGAACCTTAATCTAATATTTGTTACTGCCATCAAGCACTGTCTGTAGTTCTGATTTCTACACATCTGAAATGGTAGTTTGGCCAACACATCTTAAGCAAACCGCTCCAGTTCCTCAGGTTTGATGGGTGCCTTTTCACAATTGCTAGTTTCAGCTCTTTCCCCAATGGCATTTGGATTAGGACTCATAGGTCACAACTGAACAGTACAATGTCATCTTCTCATGCATTCTTGTGTGCTCTTTTTTAGGTATGTTTCAGGTAATTATTTTGCTGGAGGATGATCGGACTGCAACTGAGACATAGCTTTCTGACACTGGGCTGTATGTTTTGCTCCAAAATGCCTTTATAGTCTTCTGATTCTCATCATGCCCTGTACAGATTCAAAGCACCCAGTGCCAGAAGCAGCAAAGCAACCCCAAAGCATCAATTAGCCTCCTCTATGTTTCACAGAAGGGATGAGGTTCTTTTCTTTGAAAGCCTAATTTTTCTTATGTAATTAGGGGTTCAAGCCCAAAGGGGCTGGGAACCGTCATTGCAAAGCAACGCGGTTCACAGCTCCAGCAGGGCTTTGGAACCCTATTGTTTTCCTAAGGTTTTATTCTTCTTCTTCTTATTATTATTCCGGTAAAACCGTTACCACAGCCTAAACGTACATGATCGTGGGGGTGCCATTTTCAGGACTGGTCCAGATCACCGCTGGGACCTCAGACAGAAAAATTCAGCCACTTCCACTACTAGGTGGCGCTATAGCAGGAAAAATGTGTTTGCTCTTATAACTCCCAAACCATACATCGCACATAGAAGATACACATATCTGACATAGGCGATGCCCATTTCCGCCAGTACTTTAATGCGTGAAAAATTGCAATTTATCGTAAACCTACTTTTTCTAACTCTTCCTAGACCGTGTGTCCGATCTGCACGAAATTTGGTATGTATGATCACCAGACTGACGTGACAAAAAGTTATCAAAATAATTTTTTTCGGATGAAAATTGCGTAAATTGCGCAAAAATAAATTTGTGTAGCTAGCTACTTAAGTATAAACTTTGCCATATCTTGGCCAATAAAAATGCTATCATTGTAAAACTTTAGATTCCTGTTTGACATGACCATTTGAGGCTCCCCGACAAATTTTATTTTGGCTACTAGGGGGCGCTATAACTAACAAAAGTTTATATCTCATCAACGGCTCATCTGATGTTTACCAAATTTTGAGGCTACCATCTAGGGCCACTTTTGAAGCCACCCCTACAGTGGGGTACTGATTCGTCAAAAGGGGCGTGGCCTATGGGACCCAGTTTTGGATCCACCCCTTGTACTATTGTGAGTAACTTCAAATTTACAGAGTAGATGTGCAATAGTTATTGGACCTCACATACCAAAAATTACACATGTGGATCACTAGGTGGCGCTATAATGGTGAGAAATGTGTTTTGTGCCCATAACTCCCACATTACACATTGCACAATAGAAATCCTTATTTCCAAGTGTACCTTTAACTGAGCTGAATCTGATGATCTAGGACACGCCCATTTTTGATAACAAGATTTTTCACAATTCCGCGCAATGCTCAAACCAACGTTTTTGAACTCGTCCTAGACCGTGCAACCGATCTGCACGAAACTTGGTACCTAGCATCTCCAGACGGACCTGACCAAAAGTTATCAAAATAATTTTGTTACGTTAAACTATGCGCAATTGACAAACAAAAATATTTTCGTAGCTACCTATGAAATATGAACTTTAGTATATGGCTTCCAAATTAAATGTTATCTTCAAAAAACCTGAGATTGTTGTTTAATTTTTTTATTTTTATTTAACCTTTATTTAACCAGGTAAGTTGACTAAGAACAATTTCTTATTTACAGCAAAATTGTTCAATGTCCGACTACAATGTTCGGTACCAAATTTGGTGAAGATCGGCCATTGGGGGGCACTTTAATCAACATTTATGTGTTTAGGCAAATTTTAGGATTTACTACTTCCATTAATGTGAGTAACTTTAAATTTATTGTAGATGTGCAATGGCTACCGGAACTCAGATAAAAAAAAATACACATGTGGGCCACCAGGTGGCGCTATAATGATGTAAAACGTGTTTTTACCTATAACTTCCACATTACACATTTTACAATATAAACTTTTATATCTATGTGTTCCTTGAATTAAATTGAATCTGATCATATAGGACACGCCCATTTCTGATAACAATATTTTTCATAATATCGCGACATGCGTAAACCAACTTTTTCGAACTCCTCCTAGACCGTGCCACCGATCTACACGAAACTTGGTATCTAGCATCTCCCGACAGACCTGACCAAAAGTTATCAAAATAATTTTGCTATGTTAAACTATGCACAATTGACGAACAAACAAATTTTTGTAGCTGGCTACAAAATATAAACTTTATTATATCGCTGCCAAATTAAATGCTATCATCAAAAAACTTAAGATTGTTCTTCAATGTCCCACTGTGATGTTCTATACCAAATTTGGCGAAGATCGGCCATTAGGGGGCGCTTTAATCAACGTTTATGTGTTTTGGGCAATAACTCAATACATTTAACTGGGTTAATTGAGATTACAATATATTTTCCATAGTAAATGCTATCAACATGAAACTTTTGTTTGGTGCTTGTTTGGCATGCCGCTCTGAAGCTCTGTAACAAATTTGTCATTAAAAGGCGCTGTCGTCAAGGTAGACTAGTTTTTGTCCTTTTACTCAATCAATGTATATGGGATATTTACAACGGTGATGTACTACAGACCTTGTTGCTCACACCTCAATATTTCCTGACGTTTGTCTCGCCACTGTTCCGCTTTCCATAATGACTATCCAAAAATTTAAGCTTATTTTTATGTGTCAGACATTATAGAACATATAGAAAATGGGTATTAAATGTATAGGCTACAATTTGTTTCAAACAAAGAGAAGGGAAATTAATGATGAATGTAATATACATTTATTTAGCAGATTTATTATGGTGTTCTATTCTATCCAATGTTTCCTATATTTCAAATCAAATTGTCTATGCTATATTATGATAAAATGTCACTCATTGGGGTTACTAGAGTTCGCTGGATCATGTGCCTATGCATCTGACAAACTTTATTTGTTGTTTGGAGTGAAAGGGAAATGGGATAAAGTAACAGAAAAAAAGCTGCAAAATGTTTTATGAAATTGTTTCCTTTGGACAAATGTAGGTAACTCATTATTTGGTTCTGTTTTGTTTTGTTTAAACACAGCCAGAGTTATAGTGCCTCAAAGTCGTTCATGTTTTTTAGGCGGTCGCCTATTTTACTAAACACATTACAGAAAGGAAGTAGGAAGTGAAAATTACAAAATAACAACTCTGTAATGATGTAGGACATCATCCTGCATAACACCAACACTTTTAAAAAGTGAAAAATGAATGGGATTTTAAAAAACGTATAGAAATATAGTAAGAAATAGATGTAGCATTTTGATGTTGACTTGTTTACACGGCCTCCAAACTTTGCACACTAGTTCAGGAGCCCTGGGGGCTTGACAATAAGCAATAAAAGCCTTATTCATTAAGGTTTACATGCTTTTACATATAAAAAACAACAAAAAATACATACGTTCTTAATTCTTTTGGAATAAATATTTATTAAAACATAGAATTCAATGACCCAGGATGTTGGATTTCATTTCTCCATGTTGTAGCCATGGGCCTGCTGAGTCCAGAACCATAAAGCACTTCACTGTAGGTCAAAGTATGACTTTCTAGAGACCAAAAAGTCAACTATGTGCCAGGTGGACCTAAAACCCCTTAGACCTTGAAGTTAATGTGTAAAACACAATGTACAGACTAGAAAGGCAGACATACACAAATTATGCCAGTGAATTGCTACAGAACCCTTGATTTTGCGCATCAGTGTTACCTTATAGCCCTGTCCCTGCGAAATTAGGACAAATTAAACCAAATGTCAGTTTATTCAAATACGCTACATGAATCATCAGCCACGGCTGTATGGCACTCTGATTACCAATGCTATCTGAAAACCTGTTTTCCGAACGACAGTTTACGGATCGACATACTATGTGATGGTATTTCATAATCTGCTTTCTTAGTTCCTAATCCCCTATGTTTTCTTGCTAATGACAACTTTCTCAATCTTCTCTGACATTTTCGATCATTATCAAAGCACTTCTTTTAACATTTTAAATTGTCTTTGAAATATCAGAGCATGTGCTAATTACTACAGACCAAGTATCTTGGGTGTTATAATATTTTCCAGCTTTTGCAGCACAGCCATTGCACCTTTGGTTCCGATTTCATAGGTTCTGCTTCTGTGGGCTCCGCGGGGCATCAGGGTGACTTACACCAGGGGGTCTCGCCAGGGACGGCTTGGACCCTGTCAAAACTGCTTGCAGTTCTAGTTAATAACTATTATTATATAAAAGAGAGGAGACTATTTATACATGTAAACAGAACACCACAGAATGAACTGTGATATATTTGGTGCAGTAGATGCAATAGGTGCATTCAAATTGGGTAAACCGACTGTGCACAGTGCATGGTGTCCGCAGGGGAGTACCAGAAGCTATCCTAATATGTACCGGTCAGTTACTTACAGAATATTACATTACTGTTGGTCAAGTTGTAATATTACTATGTGATGGTCAAGTTGCAATGGGACTGCTGATGTTGATCAGTCCATAGTTCATAGTGACCACAAAGTCAATAGGGGGAGAGTTGTTAAAGTCCATTTAAACAGCCAAGATTAATAAATCTATATTTCACACTAATTCTTGTAAATGGAACATGCTTGTCTGCAGTGGCATTAAAAAAGCTTACTTAGGGAATGACGTTGCAACTCGGATTTTGAACATAATATAGTGCAGTGGTCACTCTGATGGCAATACACCACTGGACCAATAATTATCAGGTAAATACACTCACCAAAAGGATTATTTGGAACACCTGTTCAATTTCTCCTTAATGCAATTATCTACTCAACCAATCACATGGCAGTTGCTTCAATGCATTTAGGGGTGTGGTCCTGGTCAAGACAATCTCCTGAACTCCAAACTGAATGTCAGAAAAGGAAAGAAAGGTGATTTAAGCAATTTTGAGCGTGGTATGGTTGTTGGTGCCAGATGGGCTGGTCTGAGTATTTCACAATCTGCTCAGTTACTGGGATTTTCATGCACAACCATTTCTAGGGTTTACAAAGAATGGTCTGAAAAGGGAAAAACATTCAGTATGCGGCAGTCCTGTGGGCAAAAATGCCTTGTTGATGCTAGAGGTCAGAGGAGAATGGGCCGACTCTTTCAAGCTGATAGAAGGGCAACATGACTGAAATAACCACTCGTTACAACCAGGTATGCAGCAAAGTTTTTGTGAAGCCACAACATGCACAACCTTGAGGCGGATGGGCTACAACAGCAGAAAACCCCACCAGGTACCACTCATCTCCACTACAAATAGGAAAAAGAGGCTACAATTTGCAAGAGCAAACCAAAATTGGACAGTTGAAGACTGGAAAAATGTTGCCTGGTCTTATGAGTCTCGATTTCTGTTGAGACATTCAGATGTTAGAGTCAGAATTTGGCATAAACAGAATGAGAACATCTATCCATCATACCTTGTTACCACTGTGCAGGCTGCTGGTGGTGGTGTAATGGTTTGGGGGATGTTTTCTTGGCACACTTTAGGCCCCTTAGTGCCAATTGGCCATCGTTTAAATGCCACGGCCTACCTAAGCATTGTTTCTGACCATGTCCATCCCTTTATGGCCACCATGTACCCATCCTCTGATGACTACTTCTAGCAGGATAATGCACCATGTCACAAAGCTTGAATCATTTCAAATTGGTTTCTTGAAAATGACAATGAGTTCACTGTACTAAAATGGCATCCACAGTCACCAGATCTCAACCCAATAGAGCGTCTTTGGGATGTGGTGGAATGGGAGCTTCGTGCCCTGGATGTGCATCCCACAAATCTCCATCAACTGCAAGATGCTATCCTATCAATATGGGCCAACATTTCTAAGGAATGCTTTCAGCATCTTGTTGAATCAATGCCATGTAGAATTAAGGCAGTTCTGAAGGCGAAAGGGGGTCAAACACAGTATTAGTATGATGTTCCTAATAATCCTTTAAGTGAGTGTATGTCAAAATGTGTACCAGAGTTTGGTGTAGCGTTCTAGGCTCCCATATCCAAAACATACTGTCGGGTCAATAAAAAATAAAAATAACCCCCAAAAATACATTTTACCAAAAATCTAAATGTAGCCAATAGTTGAAAGCTCCTAGATATAAGGTCATGTTGGCTTAATGATTGACTGGGTCAGATTTACTTAAATATTAAATTTATTAATATTATCTGAATCAAGTGCTGCCCAATCCAGGGTAAAAATCTCTAGGATTTTCATTTCAGATTACATAGAATTTTACTAGGAACAGCCATAGATTTTAACAGAAACAGAGTATTTAGTATAGTTGGCTACCTGACCACCACCCTTACCCATCCATCTGCTCTGAAAACATTATAGCTGTCATGCCTGCCCCATTACCCCTTCCACTCCAGTGTTCGGTTTTGCGGGTACATACAGTATCTGCCACCACCAATTCCGTTAAAGAAACACTGAACACATTTGAGAGTATTCTCTTACCTCTGTCCATTGTTTAGTTTCGGTGACTCCAATTCCACACAATGTTTATGCATGTGTCCCATACCGTGTTTTTTTAAGGATCCTTAGATCCGCAGCAAGTGCACATCATTTTTTTTGCCTGTCAATGTGTCCCTCTACGACAGAGCCTGAGCTGGTGGCTCCGTTTCCCCACTGACTCCATTTTATGTATCTGTTATCACCCAGGCATTTAATAAGAATACATCATCAACATCCTATTGATCCTCTTTTTTCTGTTTCAACCATTCACAGTTGTTAGTCATTCCATTCATTTAACAGTGTATATAGCCCCCTCTTTGTATGCAGTTGTGTGTTGTTGCCATTTTCTGAAAGTATTTGACTTCTTGAAGACTTGTTTATTTTGTAATTTTTGTTTTGTATATATTGTCTTTATTTTTAACTTCATTCTTGCCTTTGGCCATCCCTGCACTCACATTGCGACATAACATACAACAACCACAATTCCCATCCAATGTCCAAATGTAGGTTCCCATCCAAAATCAATCTCAGAGACTGAGTTCCTTATTTATTTAATTTATTCTTCGCCTATGAGGGGCCCTGCCTGATCCACTCCACAGGGACCCAGTCTCTCCACTACACTACAGTACATTGCACTAATAAGTATGTTACACTACAATATTCCCTTGAGCTGGGGTGTATTTTTCTGAGGGGATGGGGGTCATGAACCCACCCAATGTTATAGACAGGTCAATTTTCTGCAGTTTTTCACTTCTGCTTTGTACCTGATTGATAAATTAGGCCATTAATTGGTTAGGATCTCACCTCACGTTGTTGTCTAGTTTTTAATTGGGCTCCAATTTAAAGACAACGCAGAAAACCAGAACAGATTATCTATTGTTTTTGTTTCTTTGTGACAGAGAACATAATACTGACTTTTCAGTTCCCCAAATATTAGGAAATATTTTTGTTGCAAGAAGTTTGTACAGGTCCTTCTCAAGAAATTAGCATATTGTGATAAAGTTCATTATTTTCCATAATGTAATGATAAAATTAAACTTTCATATATTTTAGATTAATTGCACACCAACTGAAATAGTTCAGGTCATTTATTGTTTTAATACTGATGATTTTGGCATACAGCTCATGAAAACCCTAAATTCCTATCTCAAAGAATTAGCATATTTCATCTGACCAATAAAATAAGTGTTTGTAATACAAAAAAAAGAAGAAAAAGTCAACCTTCAAATAATTATGTTCAGTTATGCACTCAATACTTGGTCGGGAATCCTTTTGCAGAAATTACTGCTTCAATGCGGCGTGGCATGGAGGCAATCAGCCTGTGGCACTGCTAAGGTGTGATGGAGGCCCAGGATGCTTCGATAGCGGCCTTAAGCTCATCCAGAGTGTTGGGTCTTGCGTCTCTCAACTTCCTCTTTACAATATCCCACAGATTCTCTATGGGGTTCAGGTCAGGAGAGTTGGCAGGCCAATTGAGCACAGTAATACCATGGTCAGTAAACCATTTACCAGTGGTTTTGGCACTGTGAGCA
>JACXGM010009995.1:0-26844 GCA_016801145.1 Umbra pygmaea | reverse complement strand
GCACAAACACTTACATAGAGCACACAAGCACAGCACAAACACTTATATAGAGCACACAAGCACAGCACAAACACTTATATAGAGCACACAAGCACAGCACAAACACTTATATAGAGCACACAAGCACAGCACAAACACTCATATAGAGCACACAAGCACAGCACAAACACTTATATAGAGCACACAAGCACAGCACAAACACTTATATAGAGCACAAAAGCACCGCACAAACACTTATATAGAGCACACAAGCACAGCTGATTCTAATGAGGTGCTGATGAGAGCTGCGTGGGGGGGAGCGATGGCTTCAATAGGTGAAGGACCCAGACCGCCTTACCTTGTTCGCACCAGAGGGAGCAGCTCCAGAAGAGGTGTTGACAGTACCTCCCTACTGACGCACAGCTCCGGCGATCCAGCCGGCACAGATGGAAGTTTCGTAGGAGTGAGGGATCCAACACATCCTGGGCCGGAACACAGCACCGGTAAGCCCAGTCACCATTGACCACCAACGGTGGAGAGGGTGTCTCCAGCACCCCGGCCTCATGGAGAGGGACTTCCACCACCGGCCTGAGGAGGGAAACATAGAAGACAGGATGAATACTCATGGTAGATGGCAAGAGCAAACTGTACAACACCTCATTTACCCAGACAGCTGATCGTGCGGCCGATACCAGAAGAGATTTGTGTGCGCCCAGCAGATGAGCATGTCCCAGACTGATGCAGGCACATATGTACAGCCAGCAGGACATTGTGCAAGTGCGGGCTTTGTGATTGAACCTCATCATCTAATTCCCAAAAAACGGAACCAACAATGCAAATCTCTGGAATGACAGGACTCCCATCTACTAGGTGCTCTTATTATTTTTTATTTTTTTTATTTTAACCTTTATTTAACCAGGTAAGTTGACTAAGAACAATTTCTTATTTACAGCAACGACCTGGGAGCAATTAGGGTAAAGTGTCTTGCCCAAGGACACAACGACATTTGGCTCAGTCGGGAATCGAACTGGCAACCTTCTGACTACAAGTCTGACTCCCTACCCACTGAGCCATCTGCGCCCCAGCTCTTCGGTGTCATGCTGGCGGGAATGAGCATCGGCCTTGCTATTCTTGCTGCCTGGAATATAGGACAAAGCAAAGGTGAACCTGGTTTAAAAAAAAGAGACCACCCTGCCTGGGGAGGGTTTAGGCTCCTCGCTGACTGGATGTACTCCAGGTTACGGTGGACGTTCCAGATGACCGGGTGTGGGGATACTCACAAGCCCCCGGCTGAGTGCCGCTACGTTGGAGTTTACCCCGGTGGACGAGAGGGTCGCTTCCCTGCGCCTTCGGGTTGCTGGGGGGAAAACTATGACTGTTGTTTGTGCATATGCACCAAACAGGAGTTCAGAGTATTCGGCCTTCTTGGAGACCTTGAATGGAGTCCTGTATGGGGCTCAAGTTGGGGATTCCATAGTTCTGCTGGGAGACTTCAACGCGCACGTGGGCAATGATGGAGACACATGGAGAGGCGTGATTGGGAAGAACGGTCTCCCTGATCTAAACCCGAGTGGTTGTTCGTTGTTGGACTTCTGTGCTAGTCATGGATTGTCTATAACCAACACCATGTTCGAACATAGGGATACTCATAAGTGTACTTGGTACCAGAGCACCCTAGGCCGAAGGTCAATGATCGAATTTACAATAATTTCATCTGATCTGTGGCCATATGTTTTGGACACTCGGGTGAAGAGAGGGGCGGAGCTGTCGACCGATCACCATCTGGTGGTGAGTTGGGTCAGGGGGTGGGTGAAGACTCTGGACAGACCTGGTAAACCCAAATGGATAGTGCGGGTGAATTGGGAACGTCTGAAGGAGGCCCCTGTCCGACAGACTTTCAACTCATGCCTCCGGCGGAGCTTTTCGTGCATCCCTGTGGAGGTTGGGGGCATTGAACCCGAGTGGACAATGTTCAAAACCTCCATTGCTGAAGCTGCGGTGGGGAGCTGTGGTCTTAGGGTCTTGGGTGCCTCAAGGGGCGGTAACCCACGGACACCGTGGTAAACACCGGTGGTCAGGGAAGCCGTCCGACTGAAGAAGGAGTCTTTCCGGGATATTTTATCCTGGAGGACTCCAGAGGCAGTTGCAGGGTACCGAAGGGCCCGAAGGGCTGCAGCCTCTGCCGTGAAAGAGGCAAAGTAGCGGGTGTGGGAAAAGTTCAGAGAAGACATGGAGAAGGACTTTCGGTGGGCACCAAGGTACTTCTGGAAAACCATCCGCCACCTCAGAAGGGGGAAGCTTGGAACCATCCAAGCTGTATACAGTAAGGGTGGGACTTTGTTGACCTTAACTGAGGAGGTAATAGGGCGGTGGAAGGAGCACTTTAAGGAACTCCTGAATCCTACTTCTATGCCCTCTATATTAGAGGCAGAGCTTGAGGATGATGGGGGATTGTCGTCAATTACCCTGGTGGAAGTCACTGAGGTAGTCAAACAACTCCACAGTGGCAAAGCCCCAGGGATTGATGAGATCCGTCCAGAAATGCTGAAAGCTCTGGGTGTGAAGGGGCTGTCTTGGCTGACATGCCTCTTCAACATTGCATGGAAGTCTGGGACAGTGCCAAAGGAGTGGCAGACTGGGGTGGTGGTTCCCCTGTTCAAAAAGGGGGACCAGAGGATGTGTGCCAATTATAGGGGTATCACACTTCTCAGCCTCCCTGGTAAAGTCTACTCTAAGGTGCTGGAAAGGAGGGTTCGGCCGATAGTCGAACCTCAGGTTAAAGAGGAACAATGTGGATTCCGTCCTGGTCGTGGAACAACGGACCAGATCTTTACTCTCGCAAGGATCCTGGAGGGGGCCTGGGAGTATGCCCATCCTTTCTACATGTGTTTTGTGGATTTGGAGAAGGCGTATGACCGGGTCCCCCGGGAGATATTGTGGGAGGTGCTGCGGGAGTATGGGGTGAGGGGGTCCCTTCTTAGGGCCATCCAATCTCTGTATGACCAAAGCGAGAGCTGTTTCCGGGTTCTCGGCAGTAAGTCGGATTCGTTTCATATGAGGGTTGGTCTCCGTCAGGGCTGCGCTTTGTCACCAATCCTGTTTGTAGTATTTATGGACAGGATATCGAGGCGTAGTCAGGGTGGGGATGGGTTGCAGTTCGGTGGTCTGAGGATCTCATCGCTGCTTTTTGCAGATGATGTGGTCCTGATGGCATCATCGGCCTGTGATCTTCAGCACTCACTGGATCGGTTCGCAGCCGAGTGTGAAGCGGCTGGGATGAGGATCAGCACCTCTATATCTGAGGCCATGGTTCTCAGCAGGAAACCGATGGAGTGCCTACTCCAGGTAGGGAATGAGTCCTTATCCCAAGTGAAGGAGTTAAAATACCTTGGGGTCTTGTTCGCGAGTGAGGGAACAATGGAGCGGGAGATTTGTCGGAGAATTGGCGCAGCGGGGGCGGTATTACACTCATTATATCGCACCGTTGTGACGACAAGAGAGCTGAACCAGAAGGCAAAGCTCTCAATCTACCGGGCAGTTTTTGTTCGTACCCTCACCTATGGTCATGAAGGCTGGGTCATGACCGAAAGAACAAGATCCAGGGTACAAGCGGCCGAAATGGGTTTCCTCAGGAGGGTGGCGGGTGTCTCCCTTAGAGATAGGGTGAGAAGCTCAGTCATCCGTGAGGATCTCAGAGTAGAGCCGCTGCTCCTTTGCGTCGAAAGGAGCCAGTTGAGGTTGTTTGGGCATCTGGTAAGGATGCCCCCTGGGCGCCTCCCTAGGGAGGTGTTCCAGGCACGTCCACCTGGGAGGAGGCCTCGGGGAAGACCCAGGACTAAGTGGCGGGATTATATCTCCAACCTGGCGTGGGAATGCCTCGGGATCCCCCAGTCGGAGCTGGTTAATGTGGCTCGGGAAAAGGACGTTTGCTTCCTAGAGTAGAAGGCTCAAGGACAGAGCTTCGCAGGGGCTCTGGACCTCTGTGACAACACCGCCCCCACCCCACCCTCAGAAGCATCCACCTCCACCACAAACTGTATCGTCGGGTCAGGGTGCGGATGAGAACAGGACCTTCATGAAGGTGAAAACTCTACCCGCCTAATCGGTCCACAGCAACCTGCTCTGCCCACACTTAAGCAGGGACGTGATCAGAGCCACAACCATGCCAAAGCCACGAATGAACCTTCGGTATTAATTGGCAAAACCTAGGGATCACTGTACGGCTTTTACTGTGGTTGGTGCCGGCCAATTACGCACAGCATCAATGCAATCCTCCTCCATCTCCCAGTTGAGGTAATGTGGTAACCCAAGAAGGAGATGGCATGTTGGAAAAACAGGCATTTCTCTGCCTTGACATAGAGCTCATGCTCCAGCAGGCTCTCAAGCACTTCATGGACCAGGGCCACATGTTGGTCGCGTGTGGCCGTGTATACCAGGAAGTCATCAATATTCACGACCTCCCCGCGCCCCCACATGTCCCGGGAGATGTCATTCACGAAGGCTTGGAACACTGATGGAGCATTCATAAGACCATACGGCATGACCAGTTACTCGTAATGGCCTCTCGTAGTGCTAAACGCCGTCTTATGCTCATCTCCCTCTCGGATACGCACAAGATTGTAGGCAATTCGTAGGTACAATTTTATAAAGAAGCGCACGTTATACATAGTTTTTATAACTGAGGATATAAAAGGGATAAGTGTAACGCACCGTTATGTTATTAAGGGTGCGATAGTCTATGCACGGATGCAGAACCCCCTCTTTCTTCTTTACAAAATAAACTAGAAGATGCAGGTGAAGATGAGGGGATGTAACCTTGCTGCAGTGATTCTGAGACATATGTTTCCATCGCCTCAGTCTCAGCATACGGCAGAGGGTATACATGACTCCTGGGCAGTACAGCTCCTGGACGAGGGTCAATAGCACAATCTTAGGGTCGATGGGGAGGGAATTTGGATGCCTTTGATTTAGAGAAGACATGAGCAAAGTCTGAATATTAAATAGGAATGGGAATGTCGGAAGCACTGTCTGGACTTTCCACCATGGTGGCCCTCAGCAAAACCGGAACACACCTTCCCAAACACTTACGCAACCGTCCCTCAATGGACCTAAGGGGCCAAGACAGTAGGATTATGCTTAGATAACCAGGGGAGTCCTAATACTATCGGGCATGAAGGTATGTCTATGACATAAATTGAAATGTGTTCAAAATGAACGTAGAGTACTGTCATCTGTAATAATGGGGTTTCATAGCGTACCATGCCTGATATTAATGGTATAAAACTGGAGCCGTCGCTGGTTAGGATTCCATCCCAGACTTCCTGATTGATGAGAACCATGATCAACGGTCTGGGCCTTAATCAGAAATTAGATATTATGGGGAGAAAAATTTGGAAAAAGTATCAATGACGCCACTTCTTCTTGTGTTCTTGCGAAACTTTAATGCTACAGACATTTTTCATGAACCTTCTGCAGAACTGTTGCAGAACCATATAAAGGACCATCAATTTAGTGTCATAACAAATGGTCTAAATACTTATGTAAATAAGATATATCTGTTATTACTTTTATTTGCAAAAAACTACTACATTGTGGTGAATTGTGTGTTGTAAAAAAACAATGTAATGTAACAAAATGAATTGGGTTGAATAAGAATAACAGTACCTTGATCACATTGCTTTAAAAGGTTTTATAGCACACAGCTTTGACCTAAATTGAGTTAATGTATTGTACTTAAAACAATGTGTAGGATGTAAATCGTCTGAGCCCATTAAAAGACATGCTTTCACAAAAATGTAATGTATGAAATGGATTATTTACACACCACACTGAGAATGTATACCATTCCATTAAATTTTTGTTTTAATATATGAAAGCAAGCTTTGCTTAAAAGCAACTTCCACAATGACCAGGCTTCAGTAATTTGAACTGTTTCCTGACTGTCGTAGTATTTTTCATGTTTTATTGTGTCCTGTGTATGAAATATTCTCTCCTTAAACCTTTAATTGAGCATGTCATTAAGACAAAATGGAATATGTACAGATAAGGTACTTAGCAAGTAAAGTGCTCATGTGACAGCTCAGACAGGCATAAAGAGAGATGAGTGTCTAATTTCAGTCGTTTGCTGATTATTCCAGTCAGTGGCTGCAGAAAATTTCAAAGAAAGACAGCCCACAGAAGTGTTGAATTTAAGACTGACCAGTTAGTTAGTTTACCTTCATTTTACCAGGCAAGTTGACTGAGAAAATTTTCTCATTTGCAGCATTGGCCTGGGGAGAAAGGGGGGAGAGGGGAATGAATGAACCAATTGAGAGATAGGGATGATTTGGTTGCCATGACGGTAACCAGGGACTAACCAGGCCCAACCCTGTTTAGCTTTAGAAACAAACCAGCAGGGCAATACAGGGCTCTATGCTGCTGGCTAAACTGAAGTATACCTTTTGACATACAGCTATAGGCCCTACTTAAATTTTCTGAAATGCAAGTATCAAACGCGAAATGCAAGTAACTTTGTGGGCAGATAAATTACTCTTGCGCCTGACGCAAATCTAAAATGGGTAGGTCCGAAGTAGCTACATACGTCATAGGTGTGGTTTGGGCATAACATGCAATAAACCAATCAGAGTGTCACCTCACATTCCCTCTAAAAGCATGCGCGCTTTTTCCATGGTGGATTGTTATTATAATGGCGGATTTGCAAGGCACACGCCAGTAGCAGTTCACAGCCGAAGTTCTCGTCATGAGAATAATTTCTTTCATTTGATTATATTTTTCCTTGTAATCATGTATGATTTGCAAATTTGGGACTGCTGCATCTGTGTAGATGAGAGAATCAAATTGTATGCGCGTTGTGCACACGATACATTATCGCCAAGCATGCGCACTTAAAATAGCATCTGAATAACACGCCAAACTGCAAATTATTTGGTTTTTACCAAGGTAAAAAAAATAGATTTAGCAGTGTTAGATCATTTATCTTGTTTTAAGAGTGAATTTCTTATTTTTTTCAAATTCGCTTGGTGAAAATAGGGCCAATAGTGTAGAAGATGGTGAGAAGTGAGCCAAGGTAAAGCGAGGGTTCCCTAGTAGGGACTTGTAGATAAGTTGTTATTAATGGGTCTGGTGACATGCAGTGCAAATGGCATTATGAAAGACTACACTTAATCTGTTAAAGTTTTTAAGGAAACCCTGTAAATACCATTTTATTAATGCTATATTATTAATCAGGGAAGGATGTCGATGAGAATATATAATCGATAGAGTGATGTTATGTTGGGTTACGAAACCATTGAAGTGTGAATAAAAATAAATACATAGGATTTCTTGTGTCTGTCAAACTGCTGTTGTATAAAGGGCTTTATAATATAAATTTGATTGATTGATTGATTGATTGATTGATGAAGTCTACGGAAATGGGAAATACTGGGACATTTTTCATTTGACACAGTGTTTTGCTCAATGCACTGAATGGTTGGTTTAAAACAGCCACAGACCAAAAGTAATTTACAGAACAGCCAATCGAAAAATATTAATAATAATAATAATAATCTCTATGTTGCCATCGTTAATGACTGTTGTCGAAAGTACATGTTATCGTCCTATGAAGCCAAAACCAATTGTGACTATTCAAAATATGGTGTTTTAACAAGAACACAATTATGGTGAAAATTTTAAGTCATTTACATTCACTCACTGATGATTTCATTTGATAGGCCTGTTCTAATCAGCCAATATCTAATCAGCCAATCATGTGGCAGCAAGTCAAAGCACTTAGGCATGTAGACATGGTCAAAATGATCTGCTGAAGTTCAAACCAAGCATCAGAATGGGGAAGAAATGGAATTTAAGTGACTTTGAACATGGAATGTTTGTTGGTGCCAGACGGGCTGGTTTGAGTATTTCAGAAAGTGCTGATGTACTGAGATTTTCCTGAGGGTATACAGAGAATGGTCCAAAAAAGAGAAAAATCCAGTGAGTGGCAGTTTTCTAGGCAAAAATGCCTTATTGATGGCAGAGGACGGATGAGGTAGTCAAACTAGTTCATGCTGATAAAAAGGCAAGTAGCTCAAATAACCTTAAATCTCTGAATGCTCAAACAGATCAATCCTTGAAGCAGATGGGCTACAAAAGCAGAAATCCACACCAGGTGTCACTCCTTTCAGCTAAGGATAGGGAACTGAGGCTAAAATTTGTACAGACCCACCAAAATTTGATTCTTCCAACAGGATAACGTGCCATATTGTAAGGGTTCCAGCATTGGAGCAAGATCTCTCTCATCCTGGGGATGGTATTGCGTCTCTTCCCACAGCACACAAACATAGCACACACCATAGTTCACAGTCAGAGGACACGGACACTCCACTCCCCAGCACACATGAACACAGCACATCTCACAGATCGCAATCACCAGAATTCTGACACCTGCAGCGCATTGACACATAGTATTTAAGCCACAGGCATACAGTTCCTCTTTATGAGGTATTGTTTCCATTTGTGATTCTACTGAGCATTCTTCCTGTTAAATTATATTGATATTCTGTGTACTGACCCCTGCTTTGTATTCCTACTCTTGAGTTTGCCTGCCGATTGGATTTTACCTGGATTGATAGTGTTTGACCTGTTTTGCCTGTGCCATCGATTACCCCTCCAGATCTTGCCTTGTACTTCTGCCAATCTTTGGACTTCTGTGTATGACCTCCGCTGCCTGACGTCGAGTATACCTTCTGAGTACTATTACCTGGTTTCATACATGGTCATTGGATATTGTCTGTTTAACCAATAAATATTCCTTATATTATATACCTGGGAGTCTGTTCGTTAAACATATCACAAATCTTATATCATTTCAAACTGGTTTCTCGAACATGACAGTGAGTTCACTTTAATCAAATGGCCTCCACAGTCACCATATCTCAATCCAATAGAGCACCTTTGGGATGTGGTGGAACGGGAGATTCTCATTATTGATGTGCAGTCAACAAATAAATATGGACCAAAATCTCAAAGGAATTAAAATGTTTTTTTTATTTAACCTTTATTTAACCAGGTAAGTTGACTAAGAACAATCTCTTATTTACAGCAACAACCTGGGAGAAGTTAGTGTAAAGTGTCTTGCCCAAGGACAGAACGGCATTTGGCTCAGTCGGGAATCAAACTGGCAACCTTCTGCCTACAAGTCTGACTCCCTACCCATTGAGCCATCTGGGCCCCACTATGTTTCCAGCCCCTTGGTGAATCCATGCCTAGAAGAATTAAGGCATTTCAGAAGGCAAAAGTGGATCCAACGCCATACAAGCAAGGTGTACCTATAGTAATGAAGTGGCCGTGTGTCATGAATCTGACTCAGAGTAAAATTAAAATGTAATAATGAATTAAGTACAGTTATACATGGATATTCAGACGGCAAAATCACAATCCAGGGTTAAATGGAGGTCAGGCAGGTTTAGGTACACAATACAGTTCCATTGGTACAATACCAGTATCCAGGAATGGTCAGAAGGCATGCAGGCTTCGGTAACATGGTACAGCCACGGTACAGCACAGGGTTCAGTAACACGGTACAGCCATGGTACAGCACAGGGTTCGGTAACATGGTACAGCACAGGGTTCGCTAACACGGTACAGCCACGGTACAGCACAGAGTTCGGTAACATGGTACAGCCACGGTACAGCACAGGGTTCGGTAACACGGTACAGCACAGGCAAAGGTACAAAAGGGCAGAATCCAAAAACAAGGTCACATGGCAAAGCAGGTCAGAATCACTCCAATAGCAGCATGAACAACAAACAAACAATTCCTCGCAATGAGAAAAACAAAAGGACAGATATCCACAGTATACACAGAAGGTCACAAGAAACAGGTGATTGGAATCTGGGCTATAGGGATGTGTTCATAAAGACTCAGGATGTAGGGGATTGCTGGTGAAGGGAGTAGGAAAACACAAGATCATACATACATAAGGGAAAACACTGGAACCTAAGCAAGACCTAACTGAAAGAATGAAAACAAAACAGAACAGGACACAAGGACATAGTGAGTGTAGATTCACCATATACTAACCCTACCACTTGGCACTATGTCAAGCATTTAAATTGCCTGATGCTTAAATTTTAATATTTTGACAGCTATGGCCCCAGGAACTTTAATATAGCCTGTCCCTAACCTCAGCTCTAGGCGGATGGACTTGAGGAAAGTACTATGGTATTTATTTCTATCAGTCAGAGAGCATTCAATCAGTAATTCAATCAGCCAGTCAGTTAGTGAATCAATTAACTACATATCATCCTAACCAATTTGTTTGAGAAGTAAAACTAGGTAAATGTGTGTAGCTTGAATTGAACCATACCACATTAGTCATCAACCAAATAGGTATGCCATCAGCATGGTGTGTCATCTAATGGCTGTCATCTGATGAGTCATGAAAATGATCAACACATCAACCAAACAATATGTATTTCTCTCTGTGCTGGTACCTTTTATTACCTGCAGGACATCACTGTATTTTTTAACACAATACTAAGAGAAGATAACACTGCACTCAGAGTTAAAAATATACTTGGCTGCAATGAACAAAAGAGCTGAATAAAACCAGCCAACCAATTGATCTGACGCAGTTGCAAGGTCAAGCGTCTGAATACAGGAAGTTGCCATCGTTTCTGTTAATTTCTCCAACTCATATTCAGTCATTGTTATTTCAATAAAGTCCTATATGTAGCAGGCCCTAAAAGGCCAGAGAGTTGTCACGTTGTTCTATAAATATTCTCTGCTATAACACGTTATGTGAAACACCTCAACACACTGTGAAACTGGCAAAACGGCCATTACTTCAGAACTTTCAGAAATATTTCAGTTCAGAAATAGATACTTGTTTTAAGGCCAGACGTACTGGTCATGCTTCAGATGGGCTGACATTCAGGGAACTTAGAAACAAGTGTACTACCTCTGTGAAAAAGTCAAAATCAGGTAATTTTCCACTGAACATTTCAGACATTGACCAAATTTTGACAAATTATAAAATCTCTTAAATGGGGGTCTGTGTGGTGTAGTCATTGCATTGCAGGACAGTCTACATCATGATAGTCACGGGTTCAAGTCTGACTATGGGTTCTCTGACTTTCCTCGGTTTTCCGGCATGAGGCAGCGCAATTGGCATAGTACTGCCTGGGATTTGGTTTAGATAATCCAGATTATATATCTTGCCACATCACTATCCAGTGACTCCTTATGTTCAGATCAGGCGCCTGTGGGATCAATTGTGGAAGTATAGTTGGTGAGCATGATCATCCCGTGCATGATCTGACTAGAGGCTTCCGGGTTGGATGAACAGTGTGAAAAGAATCTGCTGGGCAACATGTGGTTGGATGAACCATGTGTGAGCCCTTCGCCTTCCGACAGATCTCTCTGGGGAGTTGCTTACTGCCTGTCTCTCCCTACATAGCTTGATGGGACCCCAGAATGACCTGGACATCTACGTTCAACATCCAAGCTGGGGTTTCCAGGTGGAGAAATTCTCCCTGCAGCTCACCGGCACACAGTCCAGACTACATCTGTCATCTGGGATAAGGGTGGACCGGATATGGAAAACGATTACATGTTTTCGGCCAGGCTCAAGTCCATGTTCCCTTCCCCCCCACATGGCATAGGGAGGTTGAGCTGCCTGCCCACCTCTGGTCTGGTCAGCCACCCAGGATCAAGTCCAGCTTCCCCAGGATCCATTCCAGCTTGCCCATGTCCAAGTTCAGCTTGCCCAGGTCCAAGTTCAGCTTGCCCAGGTCCAAGTTCAGCCTCCCTGGGATCAAGATCTGCCTGCCCTGGTCTACGTCCAGCCTACCAAGCCACCACTGCCCAGCTTACCGCTGTCTCAGTCACTGCTGCCCAGTTTGCTGATGTCGGAGCTGCCACTGCCCAGGTTGCCCCTACCACAGATGCCACTGCCCAGGCTACCACTATCAATACTGCTGCCCAGACTACCGCTCACCCAGCCACTGCTGACTGGTCTGGCGCCGGACCTGTTTCCAATGATCCAGCCTTCACAGGAACTGCCACCTGTGGTCCAGCATCTCCTAACCCAGTCATTGATGGCCTCCACAGGCAACCCTACCCACTCTGGCACATCCTTCACCGCTTCCAGAGGTCACTGCATCCTTCTGGAGGATTGAGTGGGTGCTGAGTAGTAAAAACGTCACTGTTTTCATGGGATATGAGGGTTATACAGTGCCTTGCAAAAGTATTCTGTCCCCTTGAACATTTAGACCTTTTGCCACATTTCAGGCTTCAAACATAAATATATAAAACTGTAATTTTTTTTGAAGAAGCAACAACAAGTGGGACACAATCATGAAGTGGAACGAAATTCATTGGATATTTCAAACTTTTTTAACAAATAAAAAATTGACAAATTGCGCGAGCAAAATTATTCAACCCCTTTACTTTCAGTGCATCAAACTCTCTCCAGAAGTTCAGTGAGGATCTCTGAATGATCGAATGTTGACCTAAATGACTGATGATGATAAATAGAATCCACCTGTATGTAATCAAGACTCTGTGTCAATGCACCTGCTCTGTGATAATCTCAGAGGTCCATTGAAAGCACAGAGAGCATCATGAAGAACAAGGAACAAACCAGGCAGGTCCGAGATACTGTTGTGAAGTTTAAAGCCGGATTTGGATACAGAAAGATTTTTCAAGCTTTAAACATCCCAAGGAGCACTGTGCAAGCGATAAAATTGAAATGGAAGGAGTATCAGACCACTGCAAATCTACCAAGACCCGGCCGTCCCTCTAAATTTTCAGCTCATACAAGGAGAAGACTGAACAGAGATGCAGCCAAGAGGCCCATGATCACTCTGGATGAACTGCAGAGATCTACAGCTGAGGTGGGCGAGTCTGTCCATAGGAAAACAATCAGTCGTATACTGCACAAATCTGGCCTTTATGGAAGTGTGGCAAGAAGAAAGCCATTTCTGAAAGGTATCCATAAAAAGTGTCATTTAAAGTTTGCCACAAGCCACCTGGGAGACACACCAAACATGTGGAAGAAGGTGCTCTGGTCAGATGAAACTAAAATCGAATTTTTTGGCAACAATGCAAAACGTTTGGCATAAAAGCAACACAGCTTGTTGGTATAAATGGTATAAAGTGTGTCCCAGTGACGTATTGTCTAAAGTATGTCCCAGTGAGTATTGTATAAATTATGTCCCAGTGAGGATTGGTATAAAGTATGTCCCAGTGATGTATTGTATAAAGTATGTCCCAGTGAGGTATGGTATAAAGTATGTCCCAGTGAGGTATGGTACAAAGCATGTCCCGGTGAGGTATGGTTTAAAGTGTGTCCCAGTGACGTATTGTCTAAAGTATGTCCCAGTGAGTATTGTATAAATTATGTCCCAGTGAGGTATGGTATAAAGTATGTCCCAGTGACGTATTGTATAAAGTGTGTCCCAGTGAGGTATGGTATAAAGTATGTCCCACAAAGGTATGGTATAAAGTATGTCCAGGGACGTATGGTATAAAGTGTGTCCCAGTGAGGTATGGTATAAAGTATGGGTTGAATTGCACACATATGAAACACAAACAACCCAAAAAAGGCCCAAACCTGAATTAACATAGCGAATAAAATTAATTTGTCTCCTATATGTTTTAATATTGCAAAGGTAATTAAACTTGTGACTGAAGTTAAGACATCAGTTGTTTTGTTGTGTTTGCACGATCAACTCAGCTTTGTTGTGTTGTAGTAAATTATTATACAAACTCTGAATAATTTTTAATGGAAGTTATTTTGAGCATCTGTTTTTAACAGCGTAGATATTTTGAGTTTTTCACCACGACACCAGGCCTGCTGCAAGGTACATTTCGGCCAGGGTACATTTCGGTCCAGAATTCAGAGCAAACTTTGTGCCCGCCCCCTAGCAAGTTGCTTCAAGTGACTGATGGAAGCACTCACCTTGTCTTCCCTGGACACGGTGTTTTCCAGATGGCCCAAACAATTGGAAAGGAAAATCATCAGAGAAAATTTCTTTTTCCCAGGCCTCAGCAGTCCAATCCGTGTACCTTTTGCAGAATATCAGTCTGTCCCTGATGTCTTTCATGGAGAGAAGTGGCTTCTTTGCTGCCCCTCTTGACACCAGGCCTTCCTTCAAACATCTTCACCTCACTATGCATGCAGATGCACACACACCTGCCTGCTGCCATTCCTGAGCAAGCTCTGCACTGGTGGTGCCCTGATCCCACAGCTGAATCAACTTTAGGAGATGGTCCTTGCGCTTGCTGGACGACTTTCATGCCCTTACGCCTTCTTCACAACAATTGAACCTCTCTCCTTGATGATCCGATAAATGGTTGATTTAGGTGCAATCTTACTAGCAGCAATATCCTTGCCCGTTAAACACTTTTTGTGCAAAACAATGATGATGTTTACTTGCTGGTATACATGATTGACAAAGGAAGAACAATTATTTCAAGCACCACCCTCTTTTTAAGGCTTCCAGTCTGTTATTTTAACTCAGTCAGCATGACAGAGGGATTTACAGCAGGGCTGGCCAACCCTGTAACGGGAGAGCCACCATCCTGTAAGTTTTCACTTCAACCCTTGTTGTGGGCAACATGTTTTAGCTTTCCTTAAGATAATTATTAGAATCAGGTGTGCTATATTAGGGTTGAAGTGAAAACTTACAGGATGGTGTCTCTCCAGGAACAGTGTTAGCCAGCCCTGATCTAAATCCTTGTCCTCATCAACACTCTGACCTGTGTTAACAAGACAATCACTGACATGATGGCAGCTGGTCCTTTTGTGGCAGGGCTGAAATGCAGTGGAAATTATTTTTGGGGATTAAGTTCATTTTCATGGCAAAGAGGCACTTTGCAATTCATTGCAATTCATCTGATCACTCTTCATGAAATTCTGGAGTATATGCAAATTGTCATCAACAACACTGTGGCACTAGACTTTGTGAAAATTTGTATTTGTATAATTCTCAAAACATTTGACCATGACTGTATATCATGCAGCATTGTGGTTTATTACTGGAGCAAATTATTGCATGCATCACTGCCTAATATACACTGCAGTTGGCTGGGACTCTGAATTTTAGAAACAGACATTGGTTGTTGTTAGAGGGCTGTTTTACAGAAGCTGACTAGCTATAGTCTTATGCAAACGTTTAGGCACCCCTGACAATTTCCATGATTTTCATTCATAAATAATTGAGTGTTTGGATCAGCAATTTCATTTTGATCTACCAAATAACTGAAAGACACATTAATATGTCAGTAGTGAAATGAGGTTCATTGGATTAAGAGAAAATGTGCAATATGTAAAAGAAAATTAGACAGGTCTACACTTTCGCTTACGACTGTATCTGTTAAAATTCAGTCAAGTAGATTTAAGCTGTCCATATTATGTCCTTCATGACTGATTGTTTGGTGTTCTGCTGGCAGCAAAATGGATGACGTCTCAAGATGACACAAAGGTAAATGCATTGCAAAGTTTATAAGTCCTTGTGATGTTAATGAAATGAAAATAAAGGCAGGATTTATTATATTACTTGTATAATTTGCTGCTACAAGAGAAACAGTAAAGCTGATGCAGGATTAAAGTTTTCAATGTGTTCTTGTCTAATGTTTTATTTTAGGAAAGTGCCTTTTGTAACTCATCCTTTCTGTATAAGCTGCAGTCTTAATAGTCAGATATACCACTAAACTATTCAGTCTACTCAAGTCATTTATATAACTCGATTTTATTCAGCTTGCATTATTCGATGTGAACTCACCAGATGGCCCTAAAACACCATGTTACGGTAACAGGGGATTTTTATTTTTTATCAAGTATTTTTGCCCTGCTCATTTTCTATTCAATAAGAATGTTTATTGAAAACCATGTTTTTTTTACTTAGGTTATTTTTACTTTTTTACATATGCAGCTACTTTTTTAACTGTCAGGAGTAGTAATACAGACTGTAATAGATATACTAGTAGTATAGTAATACAGACTGTAATAGATATACTAGTAGTATAGTAATACAGACTGTAATGGGTATACTGGTAGTATAGTAATACAGACTGTAATAGATATACTAGTAGTATAGTAATACAGACTGTAATAGGTATACTAGTAGTATAGTAATACAGACTGTAATAGATATACTAGCAGTATAGTAATACAGACTGTAATATATATATACTAGTAGTATAGTAATACAAACTGTAGAAAGATATACTAGCAATAGTTCTGTAATACAGAAGCAGGAGACAGATGCAGGGTCTTACATGTATTGAGACTGCAAGCAAACTTACACAATAAATGATCCAACAAATAAATCCTCCTAGGAGAAATAAACCAAAGAATAAACCTTACAACTGCACCAAACATGCGCACAGTAATACAATCAAGGTAAACAGCAGGAATATAGCATATGCACACATTGACACATACAGCGGCGTAGCACAAGATCCTGGGCCCTATGCATAGGCAGTCCTGAGGGGCCCCCATCCAGGTAAAATAAACAATGCTCCAGACCTTTCAAGGGCCCTCTCTCCCCTTGGGCCCTGGCAATCAGTATTGGTTTTACCCCCAGTCTGACACCCCTGGACACATAAAATGACAACCAGCAACCCAGAGAGAAAACTGACAGAGCTGGATCACTGGATTGGGAGCAGTGTAGGAGGAGTCATGACAGTACCCCCTCCTTGAGGAGCAGCTCCAGTAGCCAAAGACGACTGGGCCAGGTGACCTCTTGGGCATGTAGCAAACCAATTGGGAGGATGATGATACCTCCAGAAGAAGAGCAGGATCCAGAATGTCAGCAGATACTTTATTTGTCTCATACGCATTGTCAAGTAATTATTGTGCCATATCTTCAGATATATTATGTACCATGTCTTTAGCATATTATGGTTGATTTTGGTCTCTACCACTGGTGGCAGACGAGAGTAGGACACCAACGTAATATATCATGCGGGAGGTCAGTCCTTTTCCGCTTTAACAGGTGTTAAAAGATGCCGGATTAATGAACCTGGTTAGTGCTGGCAAGCGTGCGGGCTGTGAGGAGTAGACACAGAGGAATGTGGACAGGGTGAATCAGTGTAAAGAAGACTTCAGAGACGCCATTGGTAAGTGAGCATTTTCGTTATGTAACGGTGGCCTGAAGCTGAATGACTGGTTGGATCTAGGCGGGGAAAGGAATGTATTTTGTTTCGTTTCTGGTCCTTGCACTTGAGGAAGGAACCCATGTGTGGTCTGTGCACTTGAGGAAGGAACCCATGTGTGGTCCGTGGACTTGAGGAAGGAACCCATGTGTGGTCCGTGCACTTGAGGAAGGAACCCATGTGTGGTCCGTGCACTTGAGGAAATGTCTCAGTATAAAGTATTGGGAGCAGCATGGTTGCTTCATTTCATTTAATCTTTATGTTAGCCAGGTTCGATATGGCATGAGGGGAGATTATTTAACCTTGTAGAGACATTAGACGTTTCATTAGAAGTGTGTTCCCTGTTAGTATTTCACATGTATATGTGTATGTGTGTGTATGTGTGTGTATGTTTATGTATGTGTATATATGTATGTATATATGTATATATGTATATATGTGTATATATATATTAGGATCGCACACTTAAGCATACATTTTTCCTAAAGTGTATTCTTGTTTGAGCAAATTGAAATATATGTCCTCTTTAAGAGCAGCTAGCTTGTAATATTTATGCTACAAAACATTGTGACTCAAAAATGATTTAATGAAAACATAGTGCACTATTTTGTGTGTCTCAACTTTATTTTCTTTATTTCTCTAATTCATAGTGTAATGAATACTCCATGGGTAAAAAGAACAACGTTTCTTTAATACCATTCAGGCAAAGGTACAGAGGTAAATCCAAGGCAGAATAATCAAACAATAAAGGGGTCAGGCCAGAATAACAATTTCAGACTGTAGGCGAAGGTACAGAGGTAAATCCAAGGCAGAATAATCAATAAACAATGCAAAGGTCAAACCGGAATAACAACATAGTGATGGAATGCTCAGAAAGGAGAAAATCAAATACTCACAATACCTCGCAAAGAGGCAATGGTGTGTGTGTGGCTTAAATACAGAGTAGGTGAGAGCAGGTGTTCGGAATTAGTGTGATTGAGTCCAGGTTATTGGAATTGTAGTTCTGAGCATGCTAGGAAGGGGAAGATGTAGTTCTCAAGGAAGAGGAACTGGGAAATGTTACACATATCTATTTCTTCGGACCCTTGGTATACGTATGAGATTTAAATAAATTATTGGTGAAGAAGTGAGTTGTCAACGTGTCCTCTGTCGTCATCCTAAGCATTTTTCAAGTTTGAGGCAGTCACTGATAAAAACACCCAGATAACTTGACACACATTCATGTTGCAAAATTCATTCTCTATATTTAACCCATCCCTCAAGGGAGCAGTGGACAGCCATTTACAGTGCCCGGGGACCAACTCCAGATCTAAGCCATGAGGGGCACTGACTGGAGAACCTAACCTGCATATTTTGACCTAGCTCTGTTCCTTGGGACCATAGCCCTTCCAATCGACCAGATATTGTAGTCTCCCACCCCGAAGTTTAGAGTCCAGGAGGGGTTTCAAAGCATAGGTAGGTTTACCCCCGATGTCCAGACGAGGAGGAGGTGTGGCATGGGAGTCATCAGTAGCCTGGAGTCCAGTCACAATTGGTCTAAAAAGGGAGAACTGGAAGGAAGGAGAAACATAGTAAGTGATGGAGAGCTGCAGGTGGAAGGTGACATCATTTATTCTTCTAAGGACTTTGAAAAGGCCAACAATTTGAGGTGCCAACTTGTGGCAGGACAGGCGAAGGGATAGGTTGTGGGTGGATAACCACACCCGATCCCCAGGGTGGAATATGTGGACAGTACTTCAATGATGGTCGGCCGGTGAACTTGTGTAGAACCAACGTGGCAGGCGGCAGTGCTGGCTGGTAGCCTAGGTGTCATTGGTAGACGAGTGACATAAGTAATTTTTAGCAAATGCTGCCCAAGGTAGCATGGAAGCCCATTCTTCAGGCCGGTCCTGACAGTAACTGTGTAGGAAGTGACCAATCTCTTGATTTACATTCTCTCCCAGTCCATTGACATATGGATGGAACCCTAAGGTGAGGCTGGCTGTGATTGCAATTGTTTTCAGGAAAGCCGTCCAGAACCAGGAGGTGAACTATGAACCACGGTCCAACACAATATCCTCTGAAAGACCATAGTGACTAAACACATGTGTAAAAATTGCCTATGCCATTCGCTGTGCTGTAGGAAGACTATAGAAGGGGAAAAAACCTAAAGGATTTTGAGAAGCGGTCAATGACAACCAGAACAGGGGTACAACCACTTGACATGGGGAGGTCTGTGATAATGTCCGTAGACAGATGGGTCCATGGACCCTGAGGAATGGTTGTAGCCTACCATATGATAGGTGCCAAAGGGATTTACTTTGGGTGCAGGTGGAGCAGGACAAGACATAACGCCTTATGTTGGGAACTAGTGTCGGCCACCAGTACTTGTCGCTCAGGACCTGCTAGGTATTTCCCAGATGTCCAAAAGCAGTCAATATGTCACGTATAGCAACAGGAACATGTATGATCAATATGTCATGTATAGCAACAGGAAAGGGTATGAAACTCCCTGCTGCCCCCAAATCCACTAACGCAGACAAAAGGGAAACACAACAATAAGTAGGCAGACATACTGGTATTATAAACAAGCTTTTAATAAAGGTATAGGCAGGCAAATTCTCTCCTACCTGTGACTTTGTGGTAGGTAAAGTACTGCGCCTTTGTGCCTCCTTTTCCTTGGCATTAGTAAGGGGATACTGGGCCAGAAGTTGCCCCTCCTTGCCACAGTACAGGCATAACCCGGCTTGTAGGCGACGCCTTCCTTCCACTGTGGTAAGACATGTGGATCCCATTTCCATTGGTTCATCTTCAAGCTGGCTGAAGAGAGTAGCATAAGGCGTATGATGAGTGGGCCATCAGCATGCTCTCAGGAGTCCATCCAGGTGCACGGCCATGGAAATGAGCTGGTCCAATGTAAGAGGCTCAATTTAAGAGCCTCATCTAGTTCAGTTTGGACCTCCGCCCTGAGGCCACTTCGGAAAACTGTAAGTAAGGCAGTCTCATTGCATACATTTTTGGTAGCTGCTGTTCGATAAGCTAAGGCATGCTCTGCTGCTGTCCGGGACCCCTGGTGCAGATTTAAAAGATTCTCTCCCTCCTCCTTACTGTCTGGGAAATGGATCAACAAAGAGTCCGTGAAGGCTGTAGAACTCTCATAGGAGTCAATCTCCGAGACAGCTCTCTCTTACACAGCTGTTGCTCACTCCACTGCCCAGCCTGTCAACACTGAGATAACCATAGACAACTTGGCACACTGGAACAGGAAACTCAGGCATTTACTAAGGTTGTCATTATATCATTCAGGCAGCACTAATTAAGTCTCATCTGTAGTACTTGCAAGTGGCTCAGTAGACAGTGGGGCTGTAGGTGGAAACGTCCAAGAAGAGATGGTAGGTGAGGCGTTGCATACCTCCAGCTGCCTTGGCTTGCAGAAACTCGATCATGGCCATGCTCTTCGACGGCTTCAGACAGACCTGTAGCTCTCATTATGTCCATATTTTGTAAGCTGGATATTCTGTCATGAAATACAGAAGCAAGAGATTCTCCCATTTTAGGGAGGAGAGATACCTCTGTTCAGGTGCGCTTGAGCAATGCGGAAGTTTGCCTGCAATCACCATTCAATGTTTAATGGAGTCTTGGAGCTGATGGCTAACAACTCTAATTTTTAGGTTGCACCCCTATTAAATTCCTGTGTTGGAATGTCCAGGCGAGGAAGAGGAAGAGAGACCCTGCCCGGAGGAAGCCCAGGGCCCCTGTCTGGAGCCAGGCCTGGATGGAGGGCTCGTCAGCGAGCGCCTGGTGGCCGGGTTTGCCACGGAGCCCGGCCGGGCACAGCCCGAAGAAGCAATGTGGCACCTGCCTCTCCATCCCATGGGCCCACCCCCTGTGGGAGGAACCACTGGGGTTGGGTGCGCTGCCAAATGGGTGGTAGTGAAGGTCAGGGGCCTCGACAGACCAGACCTGGGCAGCAGAGGCTGGCTCTGTGGACGTGTAATATCACCTCTCTTTGGGGGAAGGAGCCGGAACTGGTGCGGAAGGTGGAGCGCTACCAATTAGATCTTGTGGGGCTTACCTCTACACACAGTCTTGGTTCTGGAACCATTCTCCTGGATAGGGGTTGGACTCTTTTCTTCTCCAGAGTTGCCCAGGGTGTGAGGCGCCAGGCGGGTGTGGGGATACTCACAAGCCCCTGGCTGAGCGCCGCTACGTTGGAGTTTACCCCGGTGAACTAAAGGGTCGCCTCCCTGCGCCTGCTGGTTGCTGGGGGGAAACCTCTAACTGTTGTTTGTGCATGTGCACCAAACAGAAGTTCAGAGTATTCAGCCTTCTTGGAGACCTTGAATGGAGTCCTGTATGGGGCTCCAGTTGGGGATTCCATAGTTCTGCTGGGGGAATTCAACGCACACATGGGCAATGATGGAGACACATGGAGATGCGTGATTGGGAAGAACGGCCTCCCTGATCTAAACCCGAGTGGTTGTTCATTGTTGGACTTCTGTGCTAGTGATGGATTGTCTATAACGAACACCATGTTTGAACATAGGGATGCTCATAAGTGTACTTGGTACCAGAGCACCCTAGGCTGAAGGTCAATGATTGATTTTATAATCATTTCATCTGATCTGAGGCCATATGTTTTAGACACTCGGGTGAAGAGAGGGGCGTAGCTGTCAACCGATCATCATCTGGTGGTGAGTTGGGTCAGGGGGTGGGGGAAGACTCTGGACAGACCTGGTAAACTCAAGCGGGTAGTGCGGGTGAATTGGGAACGTCTGGAGGAGGCCCCTGTCTGAGAGACTTTCAACTCATGCCTCCAGCGGAGCTTTTCGTGCATCCCTGTGGAGGTTGGGGGCATTGAACCCGAGTGGACAATGTTCAAAACCTCCATTGCTGAAGCTGCGGTGAGGAGCTGTGGTCTTAGGGTCTTGGGTGCCTCAAGGGTGGTAACCCAAGGACACCGTGGTGGACACCGGTGGTCAGGGAAGCCGCTAAACTGAAGAAGGAGTCTTTTTCCAGGATATGTTATCCCGGAGGACTCCAGAGGCAGTTGCAGGGTACCGAAGGGCCCGAAGGGCTGCAGCCTCTGCCGTGAAAGAGGCAAAGCAGCAGGTGTGGGAAAAGTTTGGAGAAGACATGGAGAAGGACTTTCGGTCGGCACCAAAGCGCTTCCTGAAAACCATCCGGCACCTCAGAAGGGGAAAGCGTGGAACCATCCAAGCTGTATACAGTAAGGGTGGGACTTTGTTGACCTCAACTGAGGAGGTAATAGAGCGGTGGAAGGAGCACTTTGAGAAACTACTGAATCCTACTTCTATGCCCTCTATATTAGAGGCAGAGCTTGAGGATGATGGGGGATTGTCGTCAATTTCAGTAGTCAAACAACTCCACAGTGGCAAAGCCCCAGGGATGGATGGAATCCGTCCAGAAATGCTGAAAGCTCTGGGTGTGGAGGGGCTGTCTTAACTGACATGCCTCTTCAACATTGCATGGAAGTCTGGGACAGTGCCAAAGGAGTGGCAGACTGGGGTGGTGGTTCCCCTGTTCAACAAGGGGGACCAGAGGGTGTGTGCCAATTACAGGGGTATCACACTTCTCAGCCTCCCTGGTAAAGTCTACTCTAAGGTGCTGGAAAGGAGGGTTCGGCCGATAGTCAAACCTCAGGTTGAAGAGGAACAATGTGGATTCAGTCCTGGTCGTAGAACAACGGATCAGATCTTTACTCTCACAAGGATCCTGGAGGGGGCCTGGGAGTATGCCCATCCTGTCTACATGTTTTTTGTGGATTTGGAGAAGGCGTGTGACCGAGTACCCCGGGAGATACTGTGGGAGGTGCTGCGGGAGTATGGGGTGAGGGGGTCCCTTCTTAGGGCCATCCAATCTCTGTATGACCAAAGCGAGAGCTGTGTCCTGGTTCTCTACAGTAAGTTGGACTTGTTTCATGTGAGGGTTGGTCTCCGCCAGGGCTGCGCTTTGTCACCAATCCTGTTTGTAGTATTTATGGACAGGATATCGAGGCGTAGTCGGGGTGGGGATGGGTTGCAGTTCGGTGGGCTGAGGATCTCATCGCTACTTTTTGCAGATGATGTGGTCCTGACAGCATCATCGGCCTGTGACCTTCAGCACTCACTGGATCGGTTCGCAGCCGAGTGTAAAGCGGCTGGGATGAGGATCAGCACCTCTAAATCTGAGGCCATGGTTCTCAGCAGGAAACCGATGGAGTGCCTACTCCAGGTAGGGAATGAGTCCTTACCCCAAGTGAAAGAGTTCAAATACCTTGGGGTCTTGTTCCCGAGTGAAGGAACAATGGAGCGGGAGATTTGAGAATCGCTGCAGCGGGGGCAGTATTACACTCATTATATCGCACCATTGTGATGAAAAGAGAGCTGAGCCAGAAGGCAAAGCTCTCAATCTACCGGGCAGTTTTTGTTCCTACCCTCACCTATGGTCATGATGGCTGGCTCATGACCGGAAGAACGAGATCCAGGGTACAAGCGGCCGAAATGGGTTTCCTCAGGAGGGTGGCGGGCGTCTCCCTTAGAGATAGGGTGAGAAGCTCAGTCATCCGTGAGGATCTCATAGTAGAGCCACTGCTCCTTTGCGTCGAAAGGAGCCAGTTGAGGTGGTTTGGGCATCTGGTAAGGATGACCCCTGGGCGCCTCCCTAGGGAGGTGTTCCAGCTGGGAGGAGGCCTCGGGGAAGACCCAGGACTAGGTGGCGGGATTATATCTCCGGATAAGCGGACAAAAATGTATGGATGGAAATGGATGGAATGTCCAGGCTTTAAATTACCCAAACAAGAGGTCCTGGGTTTTCTCCCATTTGAAAATAGCTCAAAGCAGATTATTAGTATTTTTACAGGAGTCTTATTTATGAATTAAAGACCACCTGATGCTACAAAATTATAGGTTTAGTCAGGATTTCAATTCTCACTTTAATTTCAAAGCCAGACAGGTGGCAATTTTGGTTAGTATAATAATACATTTTCAGGTACTAATGTTATGTCGGACAGTAATGGGATGTATCTAATTGTAACAGGCTCCACTTGGCACCCAACTAATTATTATAATGTGGATTTTGCAAATAGTTTGTTTGGGAAAATGTCTTCCCTAAACACTCACTGACTGATATTTGTCGGAGACCTGCCCTGCATTATTGATCCGACTCTGGACTGCTCCAATCCCACAGATCTGTTCAAGGAGTTAAGTGGATAAGGGCTAAATTGTTGCTTAAAACCCTCTTGACCCAAGAAGATGATTACATCCGTTTGTTAGATCGTCTACATTTTGACATAGACCAAGTTGTAATGAAAACATTCTATTTGGGATCCTGAAAATCATCTGGAAAAACATACAGGCCCAGACAGTGTAGCGCTATGGATGTGCTTGTCTATTTTATTGGGTGAAAGCCATATAAAATGAAATAAAATGGCTCACAGAATACTGCTCAAGCTCTTCTATTTATAGCTAGGTAGGTCGTGTAACTCGCAATTGACTTGATGAGAATCTTTCAATGATTTTACCATTACTGATATCGTAAAAAGGCTAATGTTGAATTGGACATCACTGGAAGCTACTCTTGCTGATTAACAGTCATTGTCAAATGGAAATGTGGGCACTCGGCTTGGTATCATTGGTTGTAGCACATTAGCACACATTAGCATCTGTGTTTGTGTATAAACTTGGATAAACAATTTGAAATAACTGCTCACAGAATAATGGTCAGTTTTTTCTTTGTAATTTTCTTGGTCTAAACACTCACAGAATACTGCTTGTCAGTTTAATATTTGCAGTATGAACAGTTATAAAATAATTTCCATAGTATACATGAATAGGTCTAACAATTCCGACCTATAACCGATTCCACAGAGGGCCTACACAACAAATGTTCAAGTGTTGGTTTTCTAGTGTTAACTATACAGTGTTAACTGAGGAGTTAAATTAACACTTGTGAGTGTTAAATCAACACCAAATAACCCAAGTGTTAGTATTGAAAAGTGTTAGTTGTCAGAGTGTTACTTTAACACAGTGAAGTGTTTGGCAAAACCATCACATTTTCTTTGCTTCAAGTTAATTTTTCAGAATTGTTTGTTTTAATATATTTTCTGCTTTGTGCATTCATGAATTGATTACTTTGTGTGATTATTAAACAATAATATATTTTACACTTTTCAACTGTGAGTGTTAAATGTTACACTATTAACAAGTTACAATTTTAACATTATCAAAGGTGTTAAATTAACTCTGAACTGGTGAGAATTATACAGTATAAACTCAGGGAAAGTGTTATATTTAACACTATGGGAGTTGAAATAACACTGACGTTTTTGCTGTGTAGTAAATGCTGGGTTTAGGTATTTCCCTTCAATTAGTGCCAACATAAAAACTAGTCTGCCAGGTGAGAGGAGATCCTAACCAATCAGTGTTTTTCAAGGTAAAAGCCTGCATCAACTAGGCCCTGCATCAACCGGTTTGACACCAGTGGTTGAGACGCTCACCCCAAATTATTTATTTGTTGATTATTTCCCATTTTTCTAACCTCCCAATTGGTCTTGTCCATTTCCCACTGACCATGCTTGTTGGCAGCGCCACTTCTCATTAAAAAGATGCTAGATGCTAAGGGGCGCCCACGTGATTCATCCAACCACATGACACAGAGCCGGCCATTTATTTCCGCACTGCTCATTTAGTCTGCTCGTGCACAGGATGATAACACTCACTATAGAAGTATTTCCTTGTCATAGTATTTAACAATGTAATAAGATGTAAAGTAAGTTGTAAAGCTGGTGCTAAAGTAGCTTTATATGCAATAAAATAATGTATTAAAGATATGACAAAAGAATCCAACACATTACATTGAAGTAATATAACTCTGTTCCATCTTAGTCGCTGAGTCACCATAGAGAGAAATGAAATATGTAGAAAGAGCTGTCCAGATGAAGAATTCAGACAGCTGCATGACTAGAATGATGACAAATCCAAACTGATTAACCCCTATAGTTGTCTGTCAATAAATGTCATTTCTAAGTTTGATTTAAATTATAAGTCAACCAGTGACTAATAGTGGTGGGTGTATGTCATGATACATAACCTTGGTAGCCGTTAAACTTACAACCGTTGCAAGCTATTGGCAATCTATTCCACATGAGACAAACATGCCCTACTGTATATGGGTGTCGCGGTTCCAAAGATGTTATTGGAGGCAGGTGCGTCTTCAAACATATTTATTTAAGCAACAAGAAAGAACTGGACAAGAACATAAAAGAATCAATGAGCGACTACCATAAACAGTAAAGACCATAATACACCTAACATGAAAAGAACAAATAAATCACACTACTAAACACATGAAGACCACATGAGAGAAACACTAAACCATAAACATGAATACTTTACACATCTACAACAATGAACAAGAACACTACATAAACACTAGAACAGAACCTTTAACTATACAACATAATCTGGAACACAAGAGAAACACTTTACACTAAACATCTGAACACACTAAATACATTACAAAGAACAACCACGTACCTGGACAAAACAATGAACTACACAGAACTAACAAACAGACAGAACTAAATACCACACTAACGAGGGAAGGGTGTGCAGGTGTGGACGAAACAACAGAACTGATTGGATAATCAAACCATGTGAGGGGATCATGTGATACAAAGAGCGGGAAAACAAAACCAAAACAAAAACACACAGGGGAGAACCACCATGAAGTGACAAAGAACA
>JACXGM010009993.1:0-26846 GCA_016801145.1 Umbra pygmaea | reverse complement strand
GCTAGTGTGAGTGTCCCTGTGCTAGTGTGAGTGTCCCTGTGCTAGTGTGAGTGTCCCTGCGCTAGTGTGAGTGTCCCTGTGCTAGTGTGAGTGTCCCTGTGCTAGTGTGAGTGTCCCTGTGCTAGTGTGAGTGTCCCTGTGCTAGTGTGAGTGTGTGTGTTGTGTCCCTGTGCTAGTGTGTGTGTGTGTGTTGTGTCCCTGTGCTAGTGTGTGTGTGTGTTGTGTCCCTGAGTGAGTGTGTGTGTGTGTGTGTTGTGTCCCTGAGTGAGTGTGTGTGTGTGTGTGTGTGTGTGTGTGTGTGTTGTGTCCCTGAGTGAGTGTGTGTTGTGTCCCTGGGGCATACGTCTCTCACCATCTTGGCATCTGAGTGAAGACTATACCCAGATGGGGAGGAGGAGCCACTGCTGGTTCCACCAATCGGAGGGCCTGGAATCCCTGGGATGTTGGGCACCATATTAAACGGCCTTGCCAGCTACACAGGAAGCCAGAAGATTGAAAGACAGACCTGTCATTGTCCACTTAGGTTAAAAGGGAAATATGTAGGACTTTTGTGTATTGGAATTAAATATCCATAAAAACTACAATAACGGTGGAAAGATATTGTCTCACAACATTTATTTACTAGAAATTATTGTGTGCAAACAATGGTGCAGAATGAATTCCGAAATGTCTATTGATCAAGTCAAAAGATCCTGACAGTAATGTTTGAGCACTATCATTTCCTCACTGCTTAATTCTATTTAGCTCACTCATCTTCTGTTCAAATGGCAACGCCAGCACTGAACAATGTAGGGAATCACCCTGCCATATAAAATCGAGAAAGATCATTTTTTACAGCTTTAGTAAACTGGTCACAAAAAGAGGAAGTGAAAGTTGCTGTATCTGATCTGCAACCCGTTCCCACAGGGTAGATGTAACAAAGTGATACTGTAATGTTACACCAGGTTTCATTACATTAGAATTTGCTAACTGTTTGATATATTCATAATATTCCAAAACATAGCATGTGTGGTTAAATGTATGGAATTTCCTGAAGCTCAATAGTTTTTATACCAAATTGTTTCACTGTTATTTTAATCAAACTCTTGTCACTGAGTTTTCACATGTCAAAATCTACATCCTGCAGTTGCCCTTGTCTCTTAAAGTGTGACACATCCCTCCCACTGGCTGCAGATTTAAGGTGTCTGAAGTCCTCTTCTAAATGTTTGAAGCTTCTGAAGAAAAACAATCCTGCATGTCTTTCATCATAGGTTTGCATTCTTTCTCAAAATTTTCATTTAAATCTCCTCGAGCTACAGTACAGACACACTTGTTTCAAAGTAGCCTAAAGTAATGTTGTGAATAGGTGAATTTCAGTGCAGATTTATATGAAGTAAAACCTTAGAAGCAATAGAAGCTGGGTTTTTGCAGGAGAGAAATCAGACCATCGGCAGAATCACTCTTCAATGTCGTGTCCTGAGAGTAACACAATCCAGGGTGAAGCAGTGACTCAACTGTGCTAGCTGACTACCGGCTAAGAAATGCGCCCGTGTGACGAAAAACTGTCCATAATCGCAACAGAAAGCAATAACCTCACCAACCTCTAGCAACTTCCCACAGGTCGACGTCCACCAAATACGTACATACTTTTTTTACCGGACCTATAGTCCACATTTTACTGCATTGGTTGCACGTCGTTCACATTGGCTGTCAAACTGATTGGAATGGTGGGAAAAGCGTTTTAACGTTCTCTTGATTCTCTGATGTATTTGATCGAAGCACACTGCTACAAGGACATCTGTATTAGCATAAATAAGTATAGCTTCAAACCTCCAGAAAATTAAGTAAATCGCTTTCCAGTTATTACTTGAAATACTGAGCAGATAGATAATCCAATATATCTCACTAGTTCAATTGCGAATCTGTATTTTAAATAGATTGATATATTTCATGTTGATTTGTTTATTTTTTCAAACTTCCAGTTGTGCCACAGCAACACTAAAGCAAAGCACGAGTTGAAAATATTGAACACAGGTGGCAAACAGACATTTTCTGAAAGCTCCACTAACAATAAATGACTTCCACCACAACGCCTAGAGTTTGATGTGTTCGGTAGCCATTAGGCACCACTGAGGTGGTCAGGTGAGTGAGTGTGCTGTCACATGCGTTCACTCAGATAATTTCCTTTTGGGAAGAAAATTATGCAAAACAGCTAAATGGTGTTTCTGGGCAAATGGAAAGGGGGGGAAATATTTTCCTATTATGGGATGGACAGACTTACAGATATGACTGAGGTCATATTTGGGCTGGGGAGGAGGGGGACTGTCTGTCCATTCGGGAGATGCATCACCAGGGGAAAGGAACCTGTCGGAGAGCTGAAAACACAAGCTATGAGTTCAAATCAAACTGAAGAGAGAAAATATGTACAGAAACCTCAGCAGATTGCTCACCCTAGTTGTCTGTTGGAGGGCGGGGCTTGTGTGATGACAGAGGTTGGCGAGGGCAGGGTTGGGTGTAGAGGGTCGTAACCAAGGTGAAGGGGGAGGGACCCTGGGCGTACGATGGTGGGCGTGGGTGCCGAGCTTAGAACTGTCCGTGAAGGGGGAGGAGTCTCCTGTTAACAAAAAAGTCACATCCAGTCAATTGAACTATACAGGCCCGTGAATAGAACCCACTAAGTTGCCATCACAATTTGCCTTAATTGTTTACAAATTTTTCTTTAAATATTGTTGGCTCTGGGATTCAAACAAGTGACCTTTTCATTAATGGCCCAACGCTAGGGCTGGGCAATATATCGATATTATTTCGATATCGTGATATTAGACTGATTATCTTCTTGGATTTTGGATATCTTAATATCGTGATGTGACAAAAGTGTTCTTTTCCTGTTTTTATAGGCTTGATTACAGTAAAGTGATGTAATTTTCTGAACTTACCAGACTGTTCTAGCTTTTCTATTATTTGCCTTTACCCCACTAAGTTATTATATACACATCAATGATTATTATTTATCAAAAATCTCATTGTGTAAATATTTCTTTGTAAGCACCAATTGTCAACCCTACAATATCGCCGCAATATCGATATTGAGCTATTTGGTCAACAATATGGTGATATTAGATTTTTCCATATTGCCTAGCTCTATCCAATGCTCATACAATCTACCTATGTGCCATAACAGTTCTCTTTTCTAACCCATGTAACACACAACTTGACATGAGCACACACATTGATTCTCACGTTTACCCATAAGTCCATCTGGCCCACAGGGCTACAATATCCTAGCTTTCCTCTCACCATTGGCTCTTTGCTGCTGTCTGACATGCTGGAGGTGGAGTCAGGACTGCCTGGGGGGGACGAGTCGACCTCCAGAGGCCCTTCATCCTCCTCCTTCACCCCAGAGGGGGTCTGTAGAGGAGGGGCTGGGAGCTGAGGAGCCGGGAGCTAAACAGGGAGTGACAACAAGGAGCACAATGGGATCAGTCGGACAGCTGCTCCAACTACCTGGGTGGAAAGCTGAACCCATCCGAACCCCTCCGCCATCCTCACCCTCACCGCATTTTTGTTCCTCTGGTCATCCTCTTGAACTTTCCGGAACTCCTGCTCAAAGGATCCGCAGAGCTCGTTAAACAGCCCCACCTCCTCACAGTTCTTCAGGAAGCGGGTGGGCGTGGGGGTCTGGTCTGGTGAGAGACAGGAGGCACTGTTAACTACAACTAAACCCCTCTGTCAACAATATGTGCTGTTATAAATTAAACATCACAATAAGATGAACGTTTGATCATTATGAACAGGTAGACTGTATGTTCCTGTTTTTGAGGATTGCCTAATCCATCTTTTTCCATTGCAGCTGTACCTCTATCCTTTTTACCAGCTTCAAACATGTTCAATGCACACAAGAGACTACACTGACTTAACGGTTTTCTTGTGTGCAACACTACCTTTTCAAACAGTGTCTGTGAAAGTGTCATTTCTCCCCATTCAGAAAGTCTCGAAACAAAAAATTCTCCAGACACCTACCTAACATGTCTCCATTTATTATTCTGTAAGCAGATACAAAGCAAAACTGTGGGCATCAAGTTTCATGGTTGACAGTGTTCTGCTACACATTGTGGAAAATTTATTTCCTGTCATATTAAAAAGAGGAAGGAACCGAATGTCATGTTTGTATCTAATGATATTTTCATCAGAAGTCTGGTAGACTATTTCTTTTACTGGCACTCATTGGTTCACTTTAGTCAACATAACTAGTATTCAGACAAAAACAACAACATTTAGACTGATTTGATAACAAAGAGAATAGGAGGAAGTGTTTATAAATTAGTTCCCTAAATGATTCGTGTACCTTTAGGTAGTAATTCAAAGCTAGATAAAACAGGTTTCAAACAAGACTACCAAATATATAGAAACCTGCCAGTTGCTGAAATAACTCCCTATATTTCGGCTGATGATCTTTAGATCTTGGAAATTCAACCTTCATTTATTAGATATTGTAAACTAAGGACAAATTATATAATCAGACAAAATTAGAGACACTCAAGAGCAGGTACTTTAAGTGTTTGCTATGGTAACTGCCGACAAACACTTATTGAAACCATCAGCTTGTTGCACCTATACTGGAATTTTGCCAATCTTTCAAAAAGAAACTGCTATAGAAACAAATATAGGCTATTTAGCTGTACAGACCAGCACCGGTAAATAAAGTGTTTTCTGTACATCTTACTTAGTGCAGATCCCGCTCCTTTCTGAGGGGCCTACTGTACCTATATGGATTAGATTAGACCTACTGTATGTACCGGTATATGGATTACATTAAAACCTACTCTACCTGTGGATTACATTAGACCTGCTGTATATACCGGTATATGGATTACATTATACCTACTTTACCTATGCAGATTAGATTAGATTTACTGTACCTATATGGATTAGATTAGACCTACTGTATATACCGGTATATGGATTACATTATACCTACTTTACCTATGCGGATTACATTAGACCTACTGTACCTATGCGGATTAGATTAGATTTACTGTACCTATATGGATTAGACCTACTGTATATAACGGTATATGGATTACATTATACCTACTTTACCTATGCGGATTACATTAGACCTACTATACATATGCGGATTAGATTAGATTTACTGTACCTATATGGATTAGACCTACTGTATATACCAGTATATGGATTACATTATACCTACTTATCTATGCAGATTACATTACACCTACTGTACCTACGTGGATTACATTAGACCTACTGTACCTACATGGATTAGATTAGACCTACTGTATATACCGGTATATGGATTACATTATACCTACTTTACCTATGCAGATTGCATTAGACCTACTGTACCTACGTGGATTACATTAGACCTACTGTACCTACGTGGATTACATTAGACCTACTATACCTACGTGGATTACATTAGCCCTACTGTAGCAATATCAACTATGTTATACAGTTATGGCGGTCTGCGTGGTTTAGTGGGCTAAGTCGCTGCTTTGCAAAACAATCTGTTGCGACAGTCAGTGGTTCAAGCCTGACTATGGGTTCTCTGACTTTCCAAGGACCCCCTACGTGAGGCAGCGCAAATTGGCATAGCACTGCCTGAGATTTGGGTTAGATAAATCAGATTACCTAGGGAGGAAAATTGGGAAAATTCAATAAAAGTTGTGCTTGTAAATGTACATTCTCCCGTCAGAATATGTGAAATAATGTACATTTTCAGAAAATAGAACTGATCGTGCAGAAAACATTACTTTTACTTGGATAGTGGTCAGGTGAAGCCATTAATTTAGACATAATTGTGTCTGCCCTTTTTAACCTTTAAGGTTTAAGGGGGTTAAAGTACACCTGCCACTATGTTGATATTTTGGCCTCTGAAACGGTCATACTGTCCTACAGTGATGTGCCATATAGTTTTGGATTCAAGTCTCTTGGCAACAAATAAATAAAATCCAACATTCCGAGACATTGATTTTCATGATCCTAAGTGGGGAGGACGGGCGTTGTTATGTTCGGGACCGAAGCAAATGGAGCGGTACATAACGCACCAAATCCAGTGTGCGATATTGTTCAGTTTCCCCCCAGTCCAGACAGTTATATGCACCCACCCATCGTCCTCAGTTAAGGTTCACCAACTGCCACTGACACTGAATGATCGGCCTGATACACAAGTTACCACACACAGGATTAAATGGCTATTAAGGGTAAGTTTCCACACCTGTAACTTGTTTGACTGTAATTAGTGTCTGTGTATACTGTAAATAGTCAATGGGTTTTGTAGCTCCTGCATGCATCATCCAGGGCTGCACTGAATTTGCGGGATACTGAGCCATGGGGAAAGCAAAAGAACTGTCAAAAGACCTGTGAAAAATTGAAGTTCATAAATCAGGACAAGATTATAAAAAGATGTTCCTAAATTTGATAATGCCAATCAGTACTGTTCAAACTCTGATAAACAAATGGAAACTTAGAGGTTCTATTGAAAGCAAAACACAGTCAGGTAAACCAAGGACGACCTCAGACACAAAATTGACCAAGTGAAAAAAAATTACAAAAAGCACTTCAGCTGAAATACAGGCTTCTATGCAAAAAAGTGGTGCGGCTGTTACAATTCACAATAAGGAGGTGCTTGAACGAAAATGGCCTGCATGGTCGTGTTGCCAGAAAAAAGCAGTTACTGCACCAACACCACAAAACAGCCCACGTACAATATGCCAAACAGCACCTAGCAATAGACAGAGTTAAGAACCAAGGGTATGATAACTATTGAAAGGGGAACATCTTATTATAATCTTTAATGATTTTGCTATTTTGTGCTAACTTATGACTGGCAGTATAATGTAAATTTATGAGCAGGACTGTACAACTGCATCTAAAAAAACATTCTACGTTCATTTTTGTCTGTAATTTACTTCAAAAAGGGACACCTTCATATACTCTAGGTTCATTACACAAAGTGACACATTTCAAGTCTTTTTTGTTATAATCTTGATGATTACAGCTCACAGCTGATGGATATCAAAAATCCAGTATCTCAAAATAATAAAGAATTTATAATACATAAATGTGGACCTGAGAAGAGTTACCTGAGACTTTAATCTCAGTCTGGTTCAGTACACACAACCACAATCATGGAGAAGACTGCTGACTTGACAGTTGTCCAGAAGACACTCGTTGACAACCTCCATGAGGAGGGTAAGACACAGAAGGTCATTGCTGAAAAGGCTGGCTGTTCACTGAATGCTGTATAAAAGCATTTTCATGGAATGTGGACTGGAAGTGAAAGGTGTGTTAGGAAAAGTTGCACAAGCAACAGGGATGACCACAATCTTGAGAGGATTGTCAGGCAAAGTCAATTCAAGAACTTGGGGGAGCTTCACAAAGACGGTACTGAGGTTGGTGTCAGTGCATCAAGAGTCACCACGCACAGACCTGTCCAGGAAATGGGCTACAAGTGTCAAGTAAAACACAATGTCAACTTTCACTGCTACAATATGCTGATGACACACAGCTGTACATTTCAATGAAAAACCATTTTTTCAAATCGTATTTGTGGGAAAAATACATTTTGGAATATTGTATGAGTTCACAAATCAACTAATGTAGACTTCACCGGAAAACGGGAAATAAACAGAGGTATGTGCACTTGCTGATTTATCACAACTTATTTGCATTTCTTTCAAATTTACTGCGGTCAGAATTGCTGTTATCACTCTGAAGGAATCACTGCACATGGCTATGCATGACTATGTAATGACATTTCAAACATGTTAAGAGGCTAAAAGCACATTTTAAAACTTGCCCTGTTTCAATGTAACGGGTGTAAACTGGAGCATGGGGATTACATGGTGTAGGCAACACAGAATGTTTGAGATTGTCTCGCTACCGAAAGCACTCCAAATATCCTAAAACACAGTTACGGTTGAAGGAGTACACTGTGTGGACTACACTCAACCATCTTCATGGTGCTTGCAGTCTGTTGGTGTCCCTTTGGCGGTGTGCTCAAGGCAATGTGGGTGGGTCTGAACCATGTCTGTTTGCTGCTGCATGAGGATCTCTTTTTCCCCAGATGTTGTTTTTTCTTATTTTTCCAGATTTTTTTCTCCCAATTCCCTCATCTACTACTGCCTTGTCGGCAGCGCCTCAACAAATTGTACAGTCCTGTGGGCTGACGAGGGACGCGCTATGCCAATTTTGCGCTACCTTGTGCAGGAGGCCCGGAGAGAGTCAGAGAACCCATGGTCAGGCTCGAACCCATGACCATCGTGACATAGACTGTCCTGCTATTCAGCGACTTAGACACCCAGTCCACAGAGGTTATGCCGCAACAGTTTGTGTCGGGGGACTAGGGTCATTCTGTTTTCTCAGTCCCCACTTAGGATTAATTGATTTGTGACAGGGAAGAGTGACAGTTTATTTATTTTTGGGGACAGAGTTGAACCGAGGTACTAGAAAAATATATGCCCAATTTAATGTTTCTGATGTGTACATTATCCTAGGAGACCTCAAACCCTTGGAACCTGCTTCAGGACCATGTGGCCTGATGACTCCTTCCTGTCTCCATTCTGTGCCCACACCACTGTGCTGGTGCACATATCGCTGCTGTTGGTGATCACGTTTCCTCCTGGTGACTCCTGCTGGACCTTTCCAGAGTGCGCCCTGTCGTCCCTGCCCAAGACCACCCAATTGTGTTGATGCTACACAGACTGTGGTCACAGCCCACCCATTTCTATCTCAATTTATTGACACTAATTGAACACTGATAAACAATGTGACCCTAATACAATGGGCTGGGTACCCTCAGATTCCACACCCAGTACAGCCAGAAGAGTATTTGGCCACCCCCTTGAGTCTGGCCCTTCTCTAGGTCCCACCTACTATGGTGTTTTTCCTAGCCACTACATCACTTGTTGTTGGTTCCTCTTGGGGGTTTTAGGCCGGGTATGTCAAAACACTTTGTGACGACTGCAGTTGCAAAAAGGGCTTTATAAAATAAATTCGGAGCCCTTCATGCTTCCATTGATTTTCTTTTTCAGCAGGACTTGGCACCTGCCCACAGTGCCAAAAGGACTGGTAACTGGTTCGCTGACCATGGCATTACTGTTCTTAATTGGCCAGCCAACTCACCTGACCTGAACCCCATACAGAGTCTATGGGGTATTGTAAAGAGCAAAATGGGACACCAGACCCAACAATAAAGACAAGCTAAAGGTCGCTATCAAAGCAACCTGAACGTCCATAACACCTCAGCAGTGCCACAGGCTGATTGCCTCCTTGTGAACGGTATCAATGAGTGTCTTCTGGACAACTGTCATGTCAGCAGTCTTCTCCATGATTGTGGTTGTGTAAGTATTTTCAGATACTGGTTTTTGATTTCCATGAGCAATAAGCTGTAGTCATGAAAATTTAAACAAAAAAAGCTTGAAATGTCACTTTATGTGTAATAAATCTAGAATATATGAAGGTGTCCCTTTTCCATTAAGTCACAACAACAAACATTAACTTTTCCACAATACATTTTAATATGTACCTGTAAATGAGGCACTCAGTTGTATAAAGTACAAAGCAAAAGTTAGAGTTCATAAATAAACCCTAAATTTGTTGTAATTTTAGACCACTGGTTATTTATGAACTCCCTTTACCTTGTCAGTTTTATCTTAATTAGGAACTTCCCAAAATGTGTGAACTCAGCTGACTTCAAAAGTACTTTTACTTTGTACTTTTACCAGTCTGGAGGTGCTCATGGTCCTTCAAGCAGGACAGTGCAGTTGTGCTGGGCTGGGCTAGAACCAAAAATCAGCAAATGGAATGTTCTAAATCTAATTGATAACAACCTGTAATGATGGATACTCTGTACAGTGTGGTGTTGGTTTTATCCTAAAAAGTATGTTCTTAAACATTTTGCAAGCACCTGCGATGATGACCGAGTCAGTTCTGGCTGGACCAAACTTCAGGGTCATCTCATGTTTGTGCTTGTGGACTGATAGGTGGTCTTCATTGGTAAATCTCTGCGCACAAAAATAACAAAAAACAGTTGACAGACATCAGAATGCTACTGAACTCCGAAACAGGGTGGAGTTGGGAAAAAGAGATGGAAAACGAGAAAAGCCCTTACCTGACCACAGCCTGCAGCGGTGCACACGAATGGTCTATCGTCCCCCATCTCAAACAAAGAGCCTGACATAAAGAGGTATGTGAGCAAAGAGCCTGCACACAAAAGGTATGGGAAAGAAAAATAACTTAAAATTCCTTATTTAGTATCTGCTTCTAATTCCTAGGAAGTACCGGTGCCATAAAAACACAAAGGCAGTACTATACTCAAAATACTAAGTTTGCACTAACGTATATTTTTGAAAGAAATAAAAGTAACAGAAGAATCAGAACCTATTTGCAGTGATACAAATCTCTTTCTGAAAATCTACTTCAGAATAGTTAGGGTAAATGTACATTTGAGGGGAAAGATCCATTCTCACTGGCCCCTGTAGTTCATTTCAATCACACTGATTGTTCTAATTTTAATTAAAGCACTACAATCAAACAAAAGGTGGGTTTAAGCAATAACTCTGAAATGTACATTCACATGTTAGAAGGCGTTATTAGTGGCAGCGTTATTACGTAATTAGAGGCAGCGTTATGAGTGGCAGCCAGATAGTACAGTACATATGAAGATAGCTAGCTAACTAAATGAATGGCCTATTTTCTGCTGTCAACAAACGGCCCCGTTCAACAGGCCGCTGAATGTGGAGACACTGTCAAACAACGTTGCTTTCCAACAGTCACGTTCAGCCACCTTGTTCTGCTGCTACTAGCAAGGTACTGTTGATAGCTAAGTAGCTAACGGCAGCTAGCCAACTCCTCCCTGTTAGCTAGCCAGCTGTGTTGGCCAATGTGTCCAAATCAGCACTTCATGCTAACGTTAGCCAGCCATAGCTACCTAGCTATTTAACGTTATGAAGGCAGTTACTTTAGCTAGCTCGCAAGGTTTAGATGTCAGACAGGACGAAGAATGGACGTCGGTATCAACAACTGACAGGCCATTATCATCACAGACAGCAGATAATAATCACCAACCACAATTGCATTGCCAACAAAATTGGATTGATGTAAATGGCATCTTGGCACTAAGCAATATTTTTCTCCATGTTAAATACTCGCTAAAGGCTTGTCAGATGATACAGGTAGAACAGTCACACAGGATAAGTTAGCTAGTTGTTAGCTAGCTGGCTCGCTAGGCTATTAGTGCATTTTCGTAATTTGAGGCACGTCAAATAGCTTGCTACTTATTCCTGAATGACGAAGACGAAGGTAAATTTAACATTAGGTCCATACACATGTCTTGCGACTAGGGCTTATCAGTAAAATCTTGATATGTGAATATGAGTAAGTCAAATGTTTACAAACTCACCCAACGTCCCTACCTCTCTCCCCTGCTGCTGAAATCGACTCTACGCTGCGGTCAAATAACGCGAGAGGTGAGCATTTTCAATTTCTTACGTAACAGAGTTGCTGAAAACAAAACAAAAAGTTTGAATAAAATGACCGACACTGATCTCTCTGCAACTGATGAACATCGATGTTTGTGATGACATTACCATGATAATACAATTTGTGAAACTATGTAACGTACGTGTCACACATCAAGGGTCGTGTAATTGCCGAATATCTTCTGTATGAAACTGCAATTTTTACAGTACTATATCCATCCAACAACAACAAATGGCATCAGGTCAGCCACTAAATCATATTTTTTACTGTACATCCACGTCACACACTAATAATTCAGATCAAAAGCAGCCACTCAAGGACAATGTGACACTTAAAAATTGTATATGAAGATCTCAAGAATAAAAGAATGACAAGACTGGAAGGTCAACTATTTGCCATGGCATGTTTTGGTAAGTTAACCAGTTTTACTTTCACTCAAGAAAATCTAACAATGCATTTCCAATGATAGAAAAGCTTTGGTATGCTCAGCCAATACTTTAATTGGGGTAAGTGAAATAACAGGGTCAACTTTTCAATAAAACAGGACATTGGTACAGAAGAGCAAAGTCCTGTACATTCAAAATGAAAGATATTGAACCTTTTAACTGAGATACAACTTTTCAAAGGAAGTAATGTTTTTCTCAAAAACATTTGTCACAGTTAACAATATGAAAAAGCTGCATTTAGGTTAGGGGGATTCAGATGGTCAATAAGTCATCTGGAGTGTGGTTCTGGATCCTTGTCTAGCTGAAACCTCCAGCAGCGATCATTTTTGGCCTTCTGGCAAAGCCAGATATCCTAACAAGGTTCCCTTTAGAAGGAAACCAGCACCAAGTAATAATCCAATAGCATTGCCTTAGCTGCCGTGACTCATCTTTACACAGGCTAAACTATTGTCTACATCTTGCCCCCCATTGAACACAACGTTAACTACCCTGACACAGCTTTAATGATGTACAACATAATGTTGTGATCTCCAACTGCTCCCCAACAAACAAAATGCTTTTTAATCTAAACCCAGTATCACATCTACATACTCACTACTGACAAGAGACCTACCACTCCCTTTGGGGCAACACACAAACTTACCTTAGCCCACTTAAAAAAATATCATAGTCAGGGGTTTGAATAAGATTCAAAGGCAGTGTACAAGCTGCTAACGCACGCACGCACGCACGCACCCTCCCTATCACATAGGTGTGGTGCAAGGACACAAGTACTACAAAGACATTAATATAAAGACAGAAGGCAAAACAATTACACAGAAGACAAAACAATAATTCAAGGCCCAAACAAGAAAGTGTTTATTTTTAACAACAGTTTTGTTCATACATGTACTCATTAAATTATAATTCTCACTCAGCAGTTACCATGTTTCTCCTGGCAACAAAACATTTGCCCCAATCTACAGATGCTAGAAAAAACAAAATGGAAGAAAAATAAAGCCCTATTACTGTGATAATTACAGCAAGCATGCTAAACATTTTCTTCAAGATAAAAACACATTTAAACAAAACACTATATGCACTGAAATCCACTTTATATATATATATAAAAATAAAGCTGCAGAACTCTGCACTAATACAGGAGAAACAGAAATAAAACAAGTGCTACACATTGTCATCGTTAACACAATCCTGAACAATGATTAGCCTGCTAGTCGCAAAGTCTACTGTACAAGAAAAATAAGAACCTACTAATGTCACTACATTCATCAAGCTATAAACTGCCCAATCAAGTGTCAACAAGATAAAGCTACCACAAAGTCAAAAACAATTGGCTACATAACAAGGATTTAGTCTTAAATATTGAAACATTTTTCACGCAAGGTTAGTGGTGAGGTACAGGCAAGGCCTAACTTTAAAATGAGAGAAATTAAAAACATGACTTTGTGGCAGTGTTATCTACTGCTGACCAATCAAATGAGATAAAGGGGAAATGTTGACTGACTGTTTTGCCAGACAAAATGCAACCTGGAAACAATTAATAGAAAGTTGTTAAAATTGTATTTTTGGTTGTTTGTCTTTGATCTGAATGGGTGACAACCCATTCTAGCCAATTGAAATATAAAAAGCAGTGCATTCCACACTCCAAACACCCTGATGCACACATGAACCTGATTTTGATTGTGATTGGTGGTGATGACTGAGAAAATATGACGTCTTTTTAAAACTGTGTTTCAGAGGAGCTTGGTTGAGCATGTGACTGGTGTCCTCTGATGCTCCACCACACGAGCTAACTCGCAATTAAACTGAATAAAACTTTGCAATTAATGGACAGAATAAAGACATGATCATTCATAATATACTTAAACAAAAACAAAAGATTATATGACAAAAACAATTGAAATCAAATTGGGTAGCGGCAATGTTCATCCTATGATTTAGCCACTGAAAAATCAACATTGAATTTCCTACAGCCCTTCATCCCATCAGAAAATTATACATGTTTAGAAATGACACATTTTTCCATCACTGTGAGTTATCATTGCCCTTCAGTATCTTGGCTCAATGTCTCAGTGGCAACATTGTAAAAATATAACCCACAGGCATGAAGCCTAGACAGACATTTTAACAGGGAAACATCTCTGTAGTCGAGCACCAAACCACACCAACAAAGGCCATAAACCACTCCTACATTATGATTCAGTTGTAGTACACTGCATGTTAGCAATTCAAACGTAAAAACATGTTAAAACACTAGCCACATTCCTGCTCCACAAACATTTTAACAAAATAAAAGAGATCAATTCAGGATTCAAACAAATATCCTCAAATTAGAGGATTTGTTTACTTATCAATTCTGAACTCTGAAGACTTTTAGCCACATTAAATGAGAAATGCTTTGGAAACTGTTACACTAGATCTCAAACGAATATTGTAATACAGAGCATTTATTCAACATAATACTGTACAGCTGTTGACAAATGGTAAGGATGATGACTGAAAAGCCAGATGCCCATCTAGTGAATGAACATGGTGGGCCGGAGGAGTTTCCATTTGATCATAAACATGGCCCGTTCCATCAAGCCATACAAAGTGTGCTTACAATATAGATACAATACAACCCATTGTAAATACTTGTACAATAATTTGAACTTCTTTGCAAGCAACAATAATTTAGAGTTTTTTTCTACAAACATGTGTCCTGGGACAAAATTCTGGTATCAAAAATGTTTTGGGAGCATGTGTAAAAAAATAAAAATAATAATATTGGATAAAATTCAACAACTCAAATTTACTTTAATCGGAGCTGACAGCCCTTACATTCTTTTTAAATATGGAAGTCAGGTTTGAAATTCTTTAAGATTCGGCAACAATTACGAATGATATTCTGTGTAGGATTTTTTTATGCTCTTTCTTCCACACACATTTTCGATGCCTGGTCCATTGTGTTAAAGAATTACGAAGGAAACAGAAGACACACTTGTGATCCTGAGTCTTATCTTTTAGTATTGGGGTCTTCTAAGACAAATCTTTAAGAAAAGAGAAACTGCTGTTTAATACAACCACATTTTGCACCTACAAAGTGTTACTGGCCCCACATGGGGTACCAATACACTGGGCTAAAGTTAGTACAAATCTATGATTCCTGAAATGCTGAACACTTACCAGTGTTAAGGAACAACTTGTTACACAACTACCTTTAGAAGTAAATCAGTTACATTATTGACAAACTACAACACTTTCAACACAACACAGCTAAAGTTACCAGCTTGCCCATGTTGTTTATTCTACCCAAAACAGATCACATTTCAATGGGTATCGGTCATTAATCTACTATACCAACTCAAATCATACTGCCAACTCAATGCCAGTTGCATGAGCCCCCTTACATTACTCTAAATAAGGTGTTTATTTACACATCAGTAAATACATCAAACCAAATGAGAACAGGAAACTGAGTGATAGAACAAGTACAATTGTCAGATTCTACGCAAACTATACAATCACATGGCGTAGTTGTAAGCTCATTTTTGTTTATGGTAATGACGAAGCTTGAGAAAGTCCTAATCAAAGAACACTGTTTGCTCTACCACTCAAAACATGCATAAACCAGGGCATGCATTTCCACAGGACTCTGCAAGTATCCCCATGTCAAGATGTAACAGCACTCCTTTCCTTTATTAGAGCAAATGTGAATATTTTCACAATTTAAGCTATTGTCAAACAACTATCCCTGTAATGTTGCTAGCTGTACAAATACGGTACATCCACCATATAGTTTAGATTACAAAGTCACAAGTAACTATAAAATGTAATCTCACACAACAACCCTGGCTTAAGCCTAGTCTCCTTAACTCAAGATGATTTACTCAGGTGACTTACAATGTGACAGGCATTGGATGTCATTCAAGTAACACCTGATCAACGTCAAGGACTGGAACCGATTTGCCAACAGCCTCATCTTGTCATTCTCACAAAAATGTTGGTGAGGCCAAAGCAGCAATCCTGTTGCCTCAATGCAATTTCAGCTAAACTAAATGTACAGTGACGTAAACATGCTGTCAGAATCAGGAGGAACAGTAGAGCATAACAAACGTCTTTTATCCATGCCTGATCTAGGATTGGCGGGCAGTCCCCCCTGAGTGAATTTCACAACTGACTGGTTGTTAGAACAACCAACACGTACTGTGTGCCTCTTGGGTTTTCATACAGTGTTTCAGTAAAATACCACTTTTAATCATAACACACTGACATCAGAAATGAGTGCACACAGAGACAGAATTGATGACCAAACACATTCTACAACAAAAAAAGCCTTGTATATGATCATTCTATTTTTTCCACAGAACCCCTGGCAGTACCTAAGGAACAGGGAACACAGTTTTAAAACCCCTGAATCAAAACAGTCTGCTTTACAAACACATTGATATTCCAAAACTAAAGCAAGCTGTAATTATTGGAAGGAATCTACATACTTCACCATTTAAACTTTGTTCTGATCTCTGCATGTGCGACTTGATCAGCAGACAATAGAGACCAAATACCATTCCAACCCATGGTTAATATACAGAGAAAAATAACTAAATTAAAAATAATTAGGTTCTTAGAGAACCCATCTACTGCTCATGTAGGCTATTCATGCAAAAGTGTGAAAAGAACAAAAGAAAGAAAATTACTTTGACCAACCGTAATGCCTTGATTTTTTTACAAACTACCAACTGATTCTGCCCACAATATAATTCCAGAGAGTCATAGTAGACACATCAAAGGCAGTTTCTTTGCCTTAAGTGAGCAGCTTTACAGGCTACTGACCTCCATCACTGAGAACCATTAAATCCATCTCAAAAACCATGTGTCGATTCCAACCGTCATAAAAACCCTTCCTCCAGACAAGTCATTAATTAGCTTTCGATAACACCTACTTGCCAACCTGTCCCTCGACAACAAGTCATAACTACCAGAGGTAGATACACTCTTTGCTGTTAAGTAACAACCACTCCTTTTGTTTACTTTCCACCTACAGATGTCCTGGAGATACAAGGCATCCCTATACACCGGTCCCTTTGAGAAACAAATGTAGTCAAAAACACAGCCTGTGGTGGATCAGTCAATATAACCAAAGCTGCATGTCATTGGTGTGTTCTTCAGTTTGTGATTTGACACTCATTTTAGCCCCTCTAGCAATAAAGACCACTTGCAGTCTTTCCAAAATCAAAGGTAGGTTGATGTACAACCAAAGCTTCAGGGAGTCTTTTAGATTAAGAACACATTGGTTCCTTAGTCCAGTATCATAGATTCCTCTTTTTTACATAGAATAACATTGATTCTTTTCGTTTTGTTAGTCTGTTGCTTAAACTACTTTGGCAACTGGGGGGGAATGTTCTTTGGGGGAATGTTCTGTTCTTTCCCACTCCATCGCGGCCCACACTGTGAGGAGCCTCTGTGCTGACGCTGGTACTTTAGATCCACACCCCTGGATCGGACAGAGCCGTTGCCTCCACGATAGGAGCTTAGGGGGTCATGGTGAGGCCGGCCTTCTCCAGACATCTCAGGTTTCTCCAACCTAACCCCATTGCCGTTAGAAGGAGAGGCGGGCTCATCTGCCTTATTGACCCGCAGTTCTCTCAGGGGTTGGTTAGCGGGGGTGTGAGTGTGGGCAGAGTTAACGAGCTGAGTGGCTGGACGTTTGCACATCTCCGCATAGCTTAGCTTCCTGGGCTCCTGAACCGATGGACGCTGGTGGAAACAGGAAAGTGATTGAAATGTGACTCCACCTCTTTACTGTGTTAACAGACCAAATCCAAGCTAGCGTGTAATTTATTAAATCAGCCAGTGGGGATAGTCTTACCATTGCAGGGAAGTTAATGGGGGGCGCTGGTGTTGCCATGAAGGTGGGCTGAGTGGAGATGGGGATGTTTTTGGTAGCGGTGGTGGGCAGTGAGGGGGTTGGCAGAGTGATGGGTTGTATGTTGTGTGTTGGGGCAGTCAGTTTTTCAGCACGCGTCTCAAGCTTCTCCACTTTCTTCACCGGAAGGGCAACACTAGACAGACATAAGAAAATGTTACCAGTTACATTGACAGAGCAGATGCAGGTTCAGGAACCCCAAAGTTAAGGGGTTGGTACACATTCACTACTAAAATCAGAATCTCCAGGAGTTGGAAAAAGGCAATAATAACACTTTGCACCCTGGGCGGTAGCCTTGGCGCCATGGGCGGTAGCCTTAGCGGAAATGGTTTAGAAAAGGCACCTGGCAATGCAAACAAATCTGATTCTCTCTCATAGTTGAATTGTACCTGATGAAAATTACAGGCCTGTCATCTTTTGAAGTGGGAGAACCTGCACAATTGGTGGCTGACTAAATACTTTTATGCCCCACTGTATATTGGTACCTTTCAGATATGTTTGCTGAGGTGAGGTTCGTACACTAATGCTTCTGTTTTGGGATCGCCCAGTGATGTGCCTACTGGAGAGTAGTTTGGGTAAATATACCACAAATCACTGCCCTGGCACACAGTTAAATGGACAATACTTATGAAGTGAAACATACACAAACATCAGTTCTAGTATGGACATTAATTTGACTAAATGACTACACCACAATCCAAATTATGCAAATTATATTTTACACAAATTTTCTTAAATAGTCGATTCAAATGACAGTCAGCATAATTTGCAAGTCACCAACCGTTAGGGTATAAGTCCAATTTCATAGAACAAACCACCCAATGAAAACAGTATTTATCTTTAAAGAAAAACTCAAAATGCACGTTTCAAATTATTATGCACAACAGTTTGAAAATATTTTAAAGGTTGTAAAGAACTGAACATAGTAATTTGTTGAATTTGCAGCATTAGGAGGTATAAGCAAAATAAATTAACACAAAAATTAGTCTTTATCAACATTTAAAGTGCACTTCTGGGAACTCAGCTCACAAGTAAATCCGATAACAAATTTCAGGTGAAAAAGGGACCAAATAAAATGTGCAATCCAGACCCTTAGCTTTTAAGAGAAAGCATTCCAGGAGGGAAAGGAATAGAGGTGTCACGATACCAAAAATTCAGTAGTCGGTGCCAATACCAGTGAAATTACACGATTCTCGATGCAGATTTCGATACCACGGTAAAAAAAGGATTTTCTAAGATTCTAACTACTTGAACTTGAAACATTTATTAAAACACTTGAAAAATATGAAAACAAGCTATAAAAACACATGCAATATAGCATAGAACAACTTAATAAAGTCTAGTTAATGCTCATAGTGCAACAACTACTCCCCAGACACATTCCAGTTAGCTTTTCAAAAGGTATTGTGCAAAAACAACAGAGCAAAACAAAACGGTGGATATAGCTGTGCAGCCATTCAGCTAACAAGATAAACATGTTTTTTTTCACAACATTGCGCTCCATTTCTTGGCTAGTTCAAGGTTTTTGTAGAGCAAAAGTAGCATGTCAACATGGTCTTGGGTAAGTCGCGAATTACTTGTGATCTATGCCAGTGGTTCTCAAACCTCTCCTCGGGGACCCCCAGCAATCTCACAGTTTTGTTGTAGCCCTGAACAAGCTCACCTGATTGAAGCAGGTAAGGGCTTGATGATTAGTCAAAAAGTTGATTCAGGTGTGCTAGCTCTGGGATACATCTAATATATGGCATGGCTGGGGGTCCCCAGGAGAGGTTTGAGAACCACTGATCTATGCGATATCCACATTTACCACCAGCATCCTTAATGTAGCTAGCATTACACAGGATTCTGTGCATTTATTATTTTTTTAAGCAATACAGATTGCAAATTTAAATGTTCTTATAAAAATATTATAAGTTAGTAAATATGTCACACTATTCTAATATAGTTTAGAGGCATATTTTCAAAATGTGAAATGTTTCCATATTTGTTAAGCGATGTTTACTGCGTTGAATCAAGCGCTATTACTTTGAAGGCGAAACTACAAAAGGCTAGGAATCCCCTAAAGAAGCTAGCTTTACACTGGAGCAAATTATTGTGTAATGTGTTGGGCATTGTACCCATACGGCTGTATTCTATTGGATAATGAAAGCTTTGAGAATCATATGTTCTTATCAGTTTACAATACGTTTCCCACCGGGGAACTATATGAAATTGATTTTTCAAACAGGGATTCGAAAAACGGGGCTTGCTCCGTCTGCTCCACGCATCAACTCGGTAGTGCAGTACCTCCGGGAACGGTGCACCTACAAGTGTAAAAATTAGCAAAGTATATTATCCTCCGCCGAACGAAGCAGACTACATAGCTAGCAACTGGAGGCGAAGCCCTTTACGTTCGCTTTTGATTTTCCCTGCTATTTTCAGTTATTCTCCCCTGACAAAGCTAGCTAGCTACAGTATTGCCAACACTGGCATCATTGCTAACGGTGCCTACGGTACTTAAAGAAAATGGGCATTGTCTGTGTTTTGTCATTTTAGAACCGGAAGGTTCCGGTAGTATCGGTTCTCGTGACATCCCTAGAAAGGAATAACTCTCCATATCCAGAATCTTAGGTTTATACACACAATCTCTTCAAAACACCTACAACTTTATTAGAGGTAGACTACCTTGGAACAGACGGCTCCACCAGGACACCAGTGACCAGGCAGGGTTTGCCCACTGCCTCCTCCTGGACACCGGCAGGATGGCTCACACACTCATTCACCTCAGGCTAGAAAAATGAGGGGAAAAACAATGGAACATTCATGCAATTTTATTGAGAAAACAAAAAACTTTCCAACAGTTTACAAAATAAACAGGAAAAGTTAGGCGTACAACTTGGAAATGAAAACTTTAGTAATTCTGATTCAAACACAGATAATCATTAATCATGATGTTCCATCTTGTGCCTTAGCGGGGGGAGGGGAATAACCATATGACGTGGCACCCCCGCTAGTTCCACATACTCTACATGAGTGAGAGCTGCATGCTTTTATAGACAGACAACATTTACAGACTTTCAGCTGTTTGCAATGAACATTTCAAACAAAAGCAGTTGTAAGAGCTCAAACCACAAATGCATCAAGTGGTTTCCCCAAATTCAACTGCAAACGCAACTGATAAGGACTTCTCCAGTCTCAAAATGATTCATCCCCTTCATGGCAAGCATCTTTAGTACTTAGTAGAGCACGCTTCTGCTGTTATGACCTGCTGCAAACAACATGCATAGCCAGACACCAGCCTCTGGCAGCATTCCTGAGGGATCTTAGCACATTCCTCATGAGCAATGGCCTCCAGTTCAGTAATATTCTTGGGTTTGCGTGATGCAACAGCCTTATTTTAATCTCACAGATTCTCTATGGGGTTCAAGTCAGGTGACTGTGATGGCCACTGTAGCATGTTACAGGACTTCTGCAACCAAGCCTTGGTGGACTTTGAGGTACGCTTGGGATCATTGTCCTATTGGAAGGTCCAACGACTCCCAACATTCATCTTCCTCACAGATGGAATGACGTTTTCTTTACTATAATTCCCTGATACTTCAATGAATCCACCTTGTCTTTCAAACACTGCAGGTTTCCTGTGCCAGAGGATGCAAATCAGCCCCAGAGCATCACCAAGCCACCAACATGCTTGACTGTGGGCAGAGGGTTCTTGTCAGCATTCTTCCAGACATTCCGCTGATCAATTGCGCTGCAAAGCTACAGTTGTTTCATTGCATCACAAAACAGAACCCCAAAACCTCTGTGGCTTCTTCAAATGATTTTGAGCATATTGGAGCAGACGTTTGTGCTTTTGGGTCAGTAGTGGTGTACGTCTTGGAGTTCTGGCATGGAAACCTTCTGTGTTTTGTACGCGCCTTACTATGCGCTCACTGAAACCTCAGTGCCTTTTGCCACCAAGTCTTGCTGCAGGTCTTTTGCAGTCACTCAAGGGTTTTTCATAACTTGCCATCTCAGATATTTGGTTGCAGCCATTCACAGCCTCCTTTTTCTGTCCCGTCCAGGTTGTGTAACCACTTAACTTGCAAACTTTGCTTCCAAAAAAGTGTCTCTAGGAACTTTCAGTGCTTTCGCTATATTTCTCTATCCTTGATCCTTATTTGTGATGGGCGATGAAATCTTTTCTAAACCTTTAGACCATTCTTTTGAATTTGCCATGTTTTTCACACACAGTCAAACATTTCCAACATTTCTCAACAAACCCCTAGACAGTTCTTCATATTCCAGCTAAAGCACACCTTGCACAAATAATTAACCCCTTGATTAGTTGCAAGTCCTACTTTGCATATTTGTGTTGTGAGGGATTCTATTTAGGTGGTTGAATAATTTGAGACTGGAGAAGTCATTGAGATACATTTTCAATTTGTTGTGTTGAGCTATTTCAATTGCTTTTGTTTGATGTGTTCATTGCAAACAGCTGAAAGTCTGTACATATTGAAAATACAACCGATTTGAATAATTTGGATTGCAACTTAATAAATTGTAGAAATTGTAATTGTTGAACCTACCAATCCATTCAGCATGTTGCCCATCGTTGTCGTGCAAAAGTTTGAAGAGTAATAATGATACCAGTGTCTTGCAGGTTGACAAAAAAATTCTTATTTCCCCCCCAATCCTGAGTTTGATATAGTAGACTAAAACATTTAATACTAAATTGGAACTTTATAATTTTGTATGAAAATTTTCCAGGCTCATGCTTCTGGTGTAATTTTATCATTGATAATTTGAATTTAAAGATATACATTACAACTAAAAAAGTTATTCTGGAACATTTAACAGAACACAGCCTATTAATGCTTTGTCAACTACAGTAAACATAGTGCAGTACATTATCTAAGCAAGTTAAACATTGCAGCGACCCCTGACACTGCTGTGAAAACATGTTAGGGAAAACCTACATGTGTTCAAGAGTAATCCTCAGCAGAGTACCTTCTTACCTTGTCATTAGTAACCACCCTGAGCCCACGCACCACATCAGACATCCGTGTCTCCACCACAGCTTCTCCCTGCAGGCTGACCACAAACCCAGGGAGTGGGGGGAAGCTGGAGGTTGCCAGGTCGAACAAGGAGGGTGGAACCTTAACGTCGCCCCGTGACCCTGGCCGCTGCAAACCAACACACAGAAAATCCAATCTACCTGCCCTTTTGCTTTGTGATTTTTCCCCCATTTTTCTCCCCTCCCAACTCCCTCAAATCCTGCCCCATCGGCAGCTCCACAACTCTTGGACAGATCTGTGGGAACGCAAAAGGCACGCACATGGTTCATCCAACCACATCTCACCGATAATTTTTGCACTGCTCTTCCAACCCGGAAGCCTCCAGTCAGATCATGCACAGAATGATTAAGTTCAACTATACTTCCGTGATTGAACCCAGAGGCGCCTGATCTGGACACAAGAAGTCAATGGAGACAATGTGGCAGGATAGATAATCTGACTTTCTAACCCAAATCTTGGGCAGCGCTATGACAACTTGCACTGCCTCACACAGGATGCCCAGGGAAAGTCAGAAACGTGACTATCGTGACGTAGATAGTCGTAGCATAGCATACCATGCGGACCCCCCCACCTGCCCTTGTGTAGGACAGGGTATACAAATCAAACATGACACAGGAGAAGATGACGAGAAAACTGACCGTGATCCGCTCGTCCTCTCTTCTTCTCTGCAAGCCTCGGTAGCTGCTTCTCCTACAACAGATCAACACAGTCACCCACATGAATAGAGTATAAACTAGAACACTATCTGTCCTGGGTATGCTTTGGGTTGCTAAACAGGACCTTTTAACCCTCAGATCTCATAATCTTACCGCTCATTGGGTCAAGTATTGAGACTAGTGAATTTGGGGGGGTGAGGGTTTGGAGTGAAGAAAAGGAGAGAGAAACCCAAAATCCTTCATCTCAATAGCTTGAAACACCTCTATGCGCATCAATGTGTCATCACAGGGTCAAAGCCAACTGGTAAAGCCTAACAGCAGGTTGTGTGCATGTTGGGGGGACTGACCTGCCCCTGGTATTAACTCCCAGGTCTCCGTTGTTCACCCTCTCTGAAGCCAGTGGAAGGGACACTGTGCCGTTGGAGGGCGGAGCAGGGCCAGGGTCACTGTCCTGGTGCTTAGGGCTGGTGGGGTCAGATGGGCCATCCACCAGGGGGAAGACAGGGGTAACAGAGGGAGTAGGTGTCTCCTCACAGGGTCGTGGGTAGCTCTTCACCTGGTTCCTGGGAATAAAAACAAGAATAATATAATCTAGTACAGTGGTTCTTATCTGGTGTCGCAACCCAAATTTGGGGTCAAGGGAGGTTTTTAAAAGGGGTTTGGATTTGAAGGACTTACACTACAAACACAGGCATGCAGTGCATTGCTTATTGTTAACTCTTATTTTGAACGTCTACTGCTACATGCCCAATGTTGTGTGAAATGTTGCTAGAGTGACGGGTGTGAAATCAGGTAACATTGTCCGTTACTAGGCATAAGAAAAAAAATTGGTTCCGGTTTCCGACCGACCGTGTCAATTTATGTGCGACCCAAATTTATTTTATTTTACCATTATTGTACAACACTCTTGCAATGCAAGATTCCTGTTGTCCTCCAGCAATGCTAACAAACGAGGCAGCGACACGGTCGTTAACAAAAACAATAATTGTCGTTACTTACAAACATGGGTCTCCGCGGATCCCCGCGGATTAGTGTTCATTTCGTTTTTCAGAATTGAAGGCCTAAAATTGCAGTAAAGTCTGAAATGGTTTTCCAAGGTCTTGAAAAATTGAGACACTCATGCTATTTTTGTTCCATTGTATTCCATTACATTGTCAAAAGTAGCCAAGCGCTTTCTCTGAGCAACATTTTAGTACAGAACAGAAATAGCAGGTGATGTGGCAGCGCCGTATACCTCAACGCAGCTAATTTGTTTGTTAGTTATCTTATCAGCCTCGTCTGTTCTAGTCTTGTTTAGAATATTTTTATTATTGTACATATTTCTTGTGATCAGTATTAGATTGCGCATCGCTCAGTAGGCTACCGCAAACCAACAAAAATAACTACCCACTTTCATTGTGCTGTAAATCTACACAATCTCGTTTTGTGTTACATTAGCGTAGGTGTCTTATGCGATTCATATATTTTATTACTTTTGAACAATTCCCTTTACTGAGTTAAGAGCCAGGCTTCTTGGCATTACTTTGTTTGATCTGCTGGTTGCGATTCTACTGCAGACTTAATTAAGCACAGTCTATCATGCGCAAATAAAAATTCTGCAGCAAAATAGAAAATACGATTTAGAAGTGTTCATTTATTTAATATAATGAAAATAAGTAACTTATTTGCAAATATAATTGAAAGACATTGCTTTCTAGTCAAATCCAAACATTCAAACGAAGTATATTGCACTGGTCACAGTCACCAAAATCAGACAATGCATTGAAACGCTAGTGACTCATTGTGCCTTACAACTCTAGCTCCTGACATCTTAAAACCGGTCAGTGCACAACAAAGTGAGAAATTAGTTTCTTCTTCACTAACATGATACACGGTCAACATCACCCCTTCATCAAAGACTTGCAAAACATAGCAGGGAACACAACGGGAACCAACATCAGAGGTAGTCACCGCTTACTACTATTGGCTAACTACTCAAGTCACCAGATAAGTTAACATTAGCCTATTAAGGCAAAACCAATCTTCCTTCCAGTTATTGGTAGTTTGCCAAGTATCAGGAATAGGCCTATTTATTGAATATTATTGTTTATTGACAATACTCTGTTCACAAACTCAATAATTATTAGCAATGAATTTAATAGATGTGTAACATGAACATGTTATTACAACAGATTCACACATCAGATTATGTCTAATTCTAAAAACATTATCAGTCATCAATTTATGGGAATTTGTAATAATATCACATCGGATAGTAGGCTGTAGTACTAAATTATATAGTAATTTTATTTCTCAACATTTGTATTAATTTGCTAATGGGTCATTTTAGGGCTAGTGTGCACTCTGTCCGCATTCGAGATGCTGTTTTGTGCACAGCAACTTCCTCATTTGCTTCCGCCGAAAGTGTGTGTGTAACATGCTGGGACATAAGGTGATACTGTACATGTAGTACAGGTAACTGACAACTGACAACCAACAGGAACCAAACTTTCTTTTAGGCCCTAGCAGGCAGACAGAAAACCACCATTCTTTAAAAAGATGCTCCAGATTCAGACGTCATTGGCCACATTTTTTAAACTACAGCTAGATTCAGGGCAGGCGTTTCACTTTGTGATCTATATTTATCCGGCCCATGAATCAATTTGAGTGGAGAATAAAACTACTTAGCCACTTCAAGAATATTACGTATGGTATTCTTCCATTAAATATTTAGCTAAATAACAAGAGCCGGAGAGGGAGTTTGTTTTCAACAATGACTAGTTCAAGTGATTAAATACTGGAAGAGCTGGGCGATTTCAACTTTGATCAAGTGTTATTAAATGACAATATCCAACCATACATTTTGAGTGTGAATACAGTGAGGAAAAACTACATAAAAGGCAGGAACTTCACTGGTCGAATCGATCTAGCCGCTGTTTTTGTAGTGGCTATCTGCTTTGGCAACAAAGCCAGAAAGTCATTGTAAAAAGTGGGACAGGGCTAAATATTTGGAAACATTCTATTTATGATCCCAAAAATAATCTGCAAAAATCAGCAAGGCCCAGACTAGCACAGGTAAGGAGCTGGTTAGCATCACCTACATTGGATTTGTGTATAATTGGATGAAAGAGAATGGCTCACAGAATACTGCTCAGTCTGTTCCATTCAGCTAGAATACTGCTCAGTCTGTTCCATTCAGCTAGAATACTGCTCAGTCTGTTCCATTCAGCTAGAATACTGCTCAGTCTGTTCCATTCAGCTAGAATACTGCTCAGTCTGTTCCATTCAGCTAGAATACTGCTCAGTCTGTTCCATTCAGCTAGAATACTGCTCAGTCTGT
>JACXGM010009992.1:6037-21744 GCA_016801145.1 Umbra pygmaea | reverse complement strand
CGACAGGGGGAAAGAGCGCGTCAACGACCATGCTTGTGGTAAGACTAGAGTGGTAAGGGAGGAAAAAACATTTAATAGAGGGTGTAGGGCAGTGGTCCTCAAAACCCTTCCATGGAGGGCCTAGTGTATGCAGGTTTTTGCTTTTACCTTGTACAAGCCTGATGGAGTAGGTCACTAATTGGTTAGTATCTCCCCTCACCTGGCAGTCTAGGTCCTAATTATGCTGTAATTGAAGGGTAAGACCAAAAACCAGCATACACTAGGCCCTTTATGGAAGGGTTTGAGGACCACTGGTGTAGGGAACAAGGAAGAGCAGAGCTGGTAAGATGAACAGTGTTATGGCTACAGTTAAATAAAATAAATTATACTATTTTTATGACACTCATGACATAAGGCAAGACTTAGGGGCTTTGGGGCAAAGATAAAAATCAACTTCAAAAGGAAACAACAAGACATTAACATTTCACCCTTGTTGAAGTTGGGCTTTAATAGATTCTGCCAAACTGTTTAAAAAATATATAACTTCTCTTAGTGGTGAAATGAACTCCATCGTGCAAAAAAGCCCAGGAGTGTCAAACCTTAGTTGAGGGTGTTTAACAAACCTGCCACTTAAACAATTAACATATGTAGCCACAACACTGTTCACAAACCTGCGAGCCTTGTCGATCTTCCCCGGATTGGCAACAGTCCTCCACCTGCATCTCTGGGTAATGCCGGGAAAGATGAACTTCATGCCTGGATACTGCAGATAGTGGTGATGCAGGTCCCCCTTTCATTCCTGCGACGAGGTTGACGTTATTCATTCCTGCGATGGACTGATGGCGTGGACAGTAGCAAGACCATTGTGGTTATTACAGTTAACCAAACATTCTAAGAAACTTGGTTATATTTTCGCCAATAGTTAGCATTAGATAATGATAACTATTGACACTTTTTTTGCACTTCGATTTGTAGAAAATTAACGTGAGCATGTTTTACCTTACCACAAGTGGCAAGCCAACGTTACAGACAATTATGGTAACTTCAGATACATTTACTTTACAAGGTGACTCCACAAACAAGTAATATGCTGTAACTATGTGGCAAATATATATTTAAAACCTAGCGAAATTAAATCTTACCTCGAAGTATGTAGGCTAGCTTTCAGCAGCAGTTGCACCCAGGTTGCCATTGAGTGTGTGTAATGTGGAGTGTAAGCAGCGTTGCCAACTCTCAGCTAGCGTCACAGTCAGATCGTAATCAAACACCAACCAGATACCGCCCAAAGGTAAAGGCTCCTCCCTCACTCCTCCCTCTCGTCTAAAATCGTCACATCCGCAACCAAGATGTCTGCGCCCGTAACGGCAAATTCTGTGACTCAAATCAGATGTTAACAAACCAATGGGTGACGTCACACATGTTACATCCATTAATTATACAATCTATGGTTTCTACGCACGTTTGATTAATGAGGGCCATTAAGAGCATGTGATAGCAAAAAATAATAATTCAACATGTTTTATTAATAAAAGTAACAAATATGTTGTACACACATTTTGATTGAATAAATTGTCAGTGTCTCAGGTGAAAACATGATTACATTTGAAAAACATTCACTAGAGTCTGTTTTATTCCAACAGAATACTAATTTTAGCAAAACATGAACATGGACACTAAGTTTGCAATGAATGAACAATGATTATTGCAATGAACCACGAGCGCTATTATTTTGAAACCGAAAATCTGAGATTGTGTTGCCAGGCGAACGTTCTTGCCTACTTTACAGCTTGGGGCAGCGCTGCCATTACATGTCCTCGTGGTGCGTAATCTCCCCCTGGCATTCGTCATACTGCCACTAGAGTAAAAGCGCGAAAGGCTGAGCTTGGATTTCCAGGTATGTCCGTCTTTGGCTAATGTATTTTAAAGATGGAGGCGTAAAATGGCTGCCGCAATTCGAGCGGCACCATTGTATGTATTGTGAATGGAAGAATCTACGCCTACGAAAATACTTTGATTAGTTGGTGGAAGTAATTACACATGAATGAGCACATATTTTTGAAAGAACAAAGGGTTTTTTGCTAAGAATCAACTCAAAAGAAGTACACAGTGTAGCTTTAAAGTAATCACAATCGACATAGACCGCTACACCATGTTATCTTTTGAGGGAGCAGCTTCCAGAGGTTACAAAATTCCAGACAAATTTTACTGGGGGCCAAGGTGGGGCCACTGTTTAATCAGAGGGGAACATTTTGGTGGCATTGCATTAAACTGTAATATCTTGATCAATTTATTTAACTTTCTTTTTATTATTCAGTCAGCTCAGGTCAGGGGGCACATGGGGGGCCAGGGCCATTCTTACAGGGGCACTAGCCCCTGTAGGCCCCCGTGTAGAACCGCCCCTGGTTACAGTATACTGTATGACGACTTAAAAACATTGTTCATTACAAATTTTTGTCCCGCAAAGTAAAACTGTACTTTGATATACTATGTAAATAGTTACAACTTTTCACAAAGGATTCAGGGATGCATTCTGATCGTAAATACGATATACTACAGTAGTCTACGATATTTCTTCGCTTTCTTTAACCCATTTTAAAACAAACAAGGATTTATTAAAATAAGAAAGGTATTCTACTGAGTATAATAATACCATTATATTGATTTAATATCAGTCTATTTCCCCGAAAAAATGTATCCTTAGGAGGGATTAGAACTGCAATCTCCTGTTTTTTTAAGTGGTCTAGCACCACCCAGTGATGAGTATAGACCAATCATTGGCAACTAAATGCACTGATTGTTGACGCGGTACAAATAACACCACTTTATCGAATATAATCTGTAGGTAAGCACAATAATGTACAGTATGTTAAGTTTATGAACAGTATATATATAGTAGTTGTTAAGACACTTTTGGTAAGGGAATTAATCGCTTGCAGTTTTACTCCAACACAAGTTATATTGTAGCAAGCAACAAAGGTGTTTAAGAAATTGTAATGGAGTAAAATGATCAATTATTTTTAATTAAATAGTTATATTAAGGTAAATGTCTGAAGTTCACAAACAGATACTCCTTTGTTTTTATACTTTTGCTTTTAATGCAATCCGTGTGTTCATGGAGAACAGCCTGTTTACCTCAAGAGTAGTTTTAAAACAATGTCCAGTCCACATTTTTATTAAATTTATACTATCAATGTCTTATGCACATAGGATCTATCTGGTTTTGTTATGTATCACCCTTTATTTAAAATCCAACACATAGATCAATTGACTCCATATTACAGAGTAGGCTATAGTAATTATTTATTCTAAAAGCATGAAGAACCAGACAGAATACAATATTACTTCACATTACCTCACATTTATAACACCCAAAACATTTCAGTTGACTAGTAGTATATAGGGCTCCATGCTGCTGGCTTGCATTTTTGTTGATAGTGGAAATAGCTAACGACAGCTAACAGCACTATTTCTGTCAGTGAGCACTCATCTGTCAGCAATCGTGTAATTATTATAGCAAGGCACACTATAGCAAGGCACACTGCCAATGTGTCATGATGATGAACGTTCGTGTTTGAAAAATAATACAAGTTGTAAAACGTTTGTCATTTCTAGCACACAGCTAGAAATGTTTCCCATTTTGAAGATTTTAAAGCCATTTCCCATAGAGAGGCAGAGAGAATGAATGTTATGCATCCTGGACCTTGTGTTTTTTCAATAACAGAACAATACATAGGAAGCCGGTTCCACCACGAAATTCAAAATCACTCTTTTTCGAAATTTTAAGCGAACATGAAAATAAATGACAATTAGCAATTAGATGAGTAAGATCTGAGTTACTGTGAAACAGTACTTTAACATTCACAGACATTTGCCAATGTCTCTTCCCAAAAATGCTTGTCCATTTCTACTTTGTTGTCACGTTTAAATGAAGCAGGATTACTTTGATTACTTAGCCATGCTCATTATGATACCTACTCTGGTGTTATTTTTCATACCAATTAATCTAACCCTCTAATTTTTTTTAAAAAAATTTTTTCATTCTTTATTTTTATTCTTGTGTAATCTTCTTGCACTTCAGCGCTTTTATCTTGGCCAGGTCACCAACTCAAATGATAAACTGTTCTCCACATGCCCACCAGTTTAAATACAAGTTAAATAAAATACAAAACATAAACTTACAAAGTTAGTAATCTTGTTCCTACACTTTCTCTGTGATTTCTAATGCTACGTTCAGACGATCGCAAATTGAGCGTGAACTTTGTGTAAACGTGTCTTTACATTGATTTAACATGGAAATCACTCACCCCAGACGCTCAATTCGCATTCGGTCTGAATGCAGCATAAGAATTACAAGCCTGGCAGAGCATCATTAGCGAAGATACCCAGACAACTATTACTTTATTCTACACTATGTTAAACTGTAATAAAACATTTGGTTGTCCAAAAATGGGGGGACCATGTTGGTTCATCCAATATACACCGATCAGCCATAACCTTTTGACCACCTGCCTAATATTGTCTAGGTCCCCCTTTTATTGCTAAAAAAGCAGCCCCATACTCAACAAACTGTGATGCACTGAGTGTAAAGACACCTTCATATATACCCTCAAATTAATGCTGACAGTCTACATTTTAACCTCTTTGTCTTTGTATTCTTACAAATCCAAAGTGCTAGAGTACAGAACCAAAATAAAAATAGAAATGGTCACTGTCCACTGAATTATGGTGCTCACTGTATCTAGTATATTTCCAACCCAGTATCACAGCCAGGCGTGTAATACACACACTGGTCCATCGGGTTTTGCGGGTCAATGTCACGCTTTGCCTCGCCAAGGCATGAATATTACACACTTTACGAAGGTACTCTACCACCAGGAGGCGATACTAATCGAATCGCATGGTGACGTAGCAGAGTGTAAATTGCGTAGATTTAGCAGGTTGGTAGGTTGGGGATGGTGGACGGGCGTATAAACCCGCAACTTACATACCGGAGGTTCCGAGTTCAAATCCCAGTGGAGGCTTTGCATATGATTTGTTTTTTATTCTAGCGCGATGCAGATGTGTTACACACATACTTTTTTACTCACTATTCCAGCGCGATGCAGAGGTTAACTGTAACCCGGGATTTCCACTAACTGCGGAACGGCTGCAGATCCGCTCCGCTGCGTGTCGGCTCCGTGCTCCGGCATCATTCAATACCCACCAGGTCCGTATTGGTTGCGGAACGGCTGACAGTGACTATACGAGGACCCTTGCAAATTCATGTATGATCGCGCGATATAACAGCATATTTACTGTACTGAGTTGCTGCGGAGCTCTCCGGCATCCGGCAGAAATAGAAGCTCTGCGTATCTGCTCCGCAGGGCTGCGGATCGCCGGAGCTGGGACGGAGTTGGAACGCAGCCGTTCCGCAGTCAGTGAAAATACCAACATTGACTTTAATGGAAACCTATTGACTCCGCCGCTGTTCCGGAGCGGATCCGCAGCCGTTCCGCAGTTGGTGGAAATTGCCGGTCAGGGTTCATACTGGTTAAGGTTAGGCTTAGATCGACTAATGGCAAGGGTTCTGAGTGGTTAAGGTTAGGGTATGGATTTGGTTAAGGCTTACATCGAGATAACGCAAGGGTTCTGAGTGGTTAATGTTAGGCTTGCATCGCGATAACGGGAGTGGTTTCGTTCCCGGCGAGGCTCAATTCGCGTGTGTATTACACGCTTATGGAAAGGCGAGCCCGTGTGTGTATTACACGCTTGGGTGAGTCATAGCGCCACACTGACACGCTGGACCATGCTGGACCAGCGTGTCTATTACACGCTTGGCCGTGATAATGGCCTGATATTTCACTGGAACTGAAATCTAATGTATTTGATGAAATTACAAAGTTGTGTTCTACTAGCCCTTTGCCTGCTTTAGCAAATCAGTGTATTTCCAAGCCTGATAATGTAACTGAGATGTCACCGTAAATAACTCCTCTTCAAAGTAATAGGCCCCTATTCAACTTTTGAGCATTAGCTGCACAGTCTGTATGTTACCGAAACAACAACAATATCCAGTGACAAAGCTGCAAAACATAAACATAAAGTGCTTTCTCATTCTGCTGAAAATATTTTCAGTGCTCACAAGGGCCCTCATTTATGAAACGTGCGTACGATTTAAAACAGGCGTTGGAAGGGTTGACGGCGATTCAAATCAAGGCGTTTACAATTTGAACATGAGTGTAGGCTGCAATAAAATCTCACGTCTGGTCTGAACTCATGTACGCATGTTCTCCAGTGTGGCTAGCAGTGGTTCATGGTAGCCTATATCATTGATGAATTTGTGTGCATCGCAACTACCCCATATTGCAAGATACATTTCAGAATTACTAATCAATTGTATAAAGCATATTGCTATTAAGTGGTTTATTTTTTCCCTTTTACTTCGAGATGGCCTTGAACACGAGGGCTTATTTAGGCATACAACAATTTCAATCAAATAATAAAAATATATATATTAGGTGAATCGATTTGTAATGTGATCAGGGCCATTTCAAGCATCGGGGCTGACATGTTCGCTTGGCAACACTATATTATGCCGGCAACTCAGATTTTACTCTTCAAAATAATAGCGCTCATAATTCATTACAAGAATAATTGTTAATGCAGTGCATAGTTAGTGGGTCTATGTCCATGTGTTGCTAAAATGTGTCTATTGTTGGATAAAACAGACTTTAGTGACTTTTTTTCTAATGTAATCGTGTTTTCACATGAGACACTGACAATACAATATATTCAATCAAATTCTGTGTACAACATATTTGTTACTGTTTGTCAGAGTTTGTGTTAACGGCATAATATAGTGTTGCCAGGTGAATGTGTCAGCCCTGGTGCTAGAAATGGTCCTGAAAGTGATTTGTGAAGTTTTTATTCAGTTGCCTATATAAAAACGAGGTGCCATTCAATGAAGAACCGTGGCCACAACAGCCAACATTGGGGGCTCTACAGAGGAGACAGAATCTAATTATGCGCTTCTAATATAGTAAGTGCTATCTTTAGGTAAGAAAGCTACTTTAAAAAATACAATGTGGAATGTTTAGTGAAAATAATTTATTTATTTGAAATGCACTTCAGGTTCTTGATTATCACTTTCAATGACTGTAGCAGTAACCTCAGTCCACACTGCATTTTTCCTTGATCCATTGATGCCTGATTTTAAGCTTCCAAATAAAACCAAGCGGTTGTCGTCCACCAGATGTGAGAACTCTATTTCTATCACAGAGAAATTCCTTTTCTTTCCCGAATGTCGCTTATTCATTTCATAAATTCTAAGGGCGAAGCCTCTGTGCCGTGAATGTATGTGGTTGTTATATTTAAATTACAATTGATTTCAACCGTCTGATTTATCAACACCCGTTCATTCGTAACGATGGAATTGGAGTGATACAAATATTTTGTGAATCACACGTGAGCCCCGTCGTAAGATGATTTCTGCGCTCGTTTGATAAATGAGGACCACTGATACTGTACCTAAAATTCAAATTATGTCGCAGATTCTAGTACAAAGAGGGCCACCCAGCTACAGTACAGCTTAGTTATAACCAAATCATCTTGCTTTTGATGCTGTACGGATTGATTGATTGATTGATTGATTTTAATTGACCACTTAAATATAAAATATTGAACAGTAATCTGTGTCATACATTAAAATACATAAATAGTCAGGGATGACACAATAAAGCCCATAGACTTATTTCCATTGTGGTCCCCCACTTTTCAGTCCCTATAATACTGTATTCTGTCATTGGCATGAAATGTCTATATTTACCTTAGGTTTCTACCAAATTTATTTCAATTGATTGGGGATTGCTATTGTTGTATTTCTTCCTTTGGAGCATTATTGTTAAAAACTGGTGGTGATGTTACAAAACATTGTGTTTGTGTGTTTGGCTCAAACTAGGTGAAATGAGCAGACTAGGAGAAGGGGATAGCAAGGTGGATTATAAAGTTGTCTGCTACACTATATCAGGATGAAAATATACAATGCTACATTTAATTTGATTGACTTTGTTTTAAGAAAATCATTGGGGCAACACAGAATGTATTGTGCTGTATATGCTGACAATAACAAACCATTTGTGAAGTGCATAATTTATAATAACACCTTCCCCCAATACCTTTTGATAAGTAATTAGATTTGTTTTTGCATTTATGCCAGAATTTATACAAATGTCAACTTTAAGATAAGATCAGCATACTTCATATTCTTGGTTATCTGTTGCTCATGAACTGAGAAACCAAGCTCAGTCTTTGCAAGTTGTCTTTTTCCAGATTTCTGCCTTGTACTTCACTCATGCTGGGCAGGGCCACCGGCTTGGGTGGTACATAGGTCTGGTAGTAGGTACAAGTCTTCAGATGTTCTGACATGGAAGGTATGTCATCTATAAAACGCCATGAATCCACTGGAGAGAACAGATGACTGAACTTCCACACCTGGGTAGAGTCAGTAGAACAGGGAAAATTAGAGGAAGAAGGTGGCTATTAGGGGTGGAACGGTACATGTATTCGTATTGAACCAAAACAGTACGGGCGTTTGGTGCATGAATTTACATGGATAACACCTAATAAAAATAAATTAAACTTGTGTGCAAATTAATTACTGTAATGCGGAACTGCTGTTAGATACGCAAGTTGTTTATGGACACCTAATCTGTAGCCCCGCCTTAGCTCTGAAGCTAAGCAGCCGAGCTCCACCTATGTATGCAGTTTTTGTCAGATCGACGGTCCAGTGAGTGAGTCAGCACTAAGGACGAGTATGGCGAGTGGTGGCGACCCACAAGAGTTAGAGGACCCTCCGACCTCTAAGATTGCAAGTTTGGGAAAACGTCGGTTTCCCAGCCAGTTACAGTCATAGATTGTATTTACAGTAGTACAGGCGATAGAGTGGTGGATAAGATGAGGACTGTGTGTCAGTGTTGTTGGGTATGTGAGTGGAAATACATCTAACGGATATCAGATGTGCAGATGTGCTAGTTCAGAGGAGAAGCAGTATGACACTAGATGGTACAGCTTGAGACATGCAAAAAAAAATTTGTTTAGCTTTTCCCTCCATTGTACCGAACTTGTACCAAACCGTGATGTCTGAACCGAGGTATATACCGAACCGTGAATTCTGTGTACCGTTCCACCCCTAGTGGCTTTGTTTGAATTTTGTCATATTTAACTCACAAGAAGGTCTTTTGCTATTTGCACCTTCTGGGCTATTACCGTTTTGGCCTTCCATTTCGACAGACCAGTTGTATTCCTTTTCTTCTCCCAGAACAAGGTAACCATCCCCCTCTCGTGCAGCAGAGAGGAACACACCTCCCTCATGAGGCGGGAAACCAAAGCAAGCTGGGATAGGGAAAAGCTGTCCAGGAAGCTGGCTATGTAGCAGAGCACCTCATAGGGCAAAGTGCTCAGAGAGTCGCCATCCCCACTATCCCTTGACTTTTGCCTACTCAGGTTTGGGCCATTTTCTGGAGCAGGCTTGGATCTGAAGGGTTTCAGTATGTGTGGTCTCTCCATTAGAGAGACTGGAAGGTTTGGTTGGAGGTTGAAGATGCTCAGTTCCTGGCTGGGAAAATAGGGTTAAATGTTAAAGGGTATGAAGAAACAAAATCCCCAAACAAACACTGAAAAAAACCTGCCATCTCTACTTTCTAAAAGTAAGTCAACTTTTTGCATCAAATTTTTTAAGTAGTTCCAACAAGCCACACCTTTGTATAGGGTAGGTTCGACAAAGATTAGGCTTGCTGGAACTACCTAAAAACTCTAAAATGTTGACTTACTTTTAGTAAATAGAGACAGGTGTTTTTTTTTCAGTGAAGCAATTATAATTAGATGGGATCTGAGTGATTCTAAATGGAAATCCTGAAATAATCCATTTACTAATGCTGCTTCCACCAGAAGAGCAAAGAGTTCATATCAGTGAGTGGTTTGGTTCTTACTTGTAAGTGACAGTGGCGGGTTGTCTTAAGGGCTGTAACCGTCTCTGGCTGTAGGTGCAACCCAGGTATGCAAGGGGACATCTCTGCTCAAACCAGCCATTGGTACACGACTGAATGTCTGTATGCACGTTCCTGATTAATAAAATAATTTTTACATTTTAGTTATGAAAAAAAACATTACAATGTAACCTTCATTGTAATGGTATAGATACACCTTTACAATGAAGGTTATGCTATACAGAAAGTATTGTAATGGTGTTTAAACTATACAGAAAACATTACGAATGAGGATATACAGTACTACTGTATACAGAAACCATTACAATGAGGGATATACTATACTTTAATAAGTGTGCCATGGAAACACAACCATAAAAAATTGAAAAGTTACGTTGTCAGATGTACTTAAAATATTATGTGTGATTTACACAAATATATTGTTTCTCCTCATTTGTGATTTATGGCAGTGTGTGAGAGTTTCTTCTATAGTTTCAAGTTCCAGTCTTGTCTTTCATGCACCTGTCCTTACTCTTTTGCCAGGTGTGCGAATTTTGGATTTTCTACGTTTATATTAGAACCAGCATAAATGTACAATATGTAGTTTTTGGCCACTAGGGGTCTCTCAAACAAAACAATAACACTTATGCCAGCAACGCGCATTCTGATTTTAGTTTTTTCTAAACAATAGCGCTCGAGCATGTGATAGCAAAAAATAATAATTTAACGTTTTTTTAATATACTTTTATTAAAAACCAAAACAAATATGTTGTACACACAATTTCATGAATATATTGTCAGTGTCTTGTGAAAACACATTTACATTTCAAAAACATTCAGTGGTCTGTTTTTTCTAACAATAGACTAATTTTAGCAACACATGAACATGGACACACTACCTACAGATGTCACACGATAAAGTGGCGAAAAAGAGGTGGAGTTGTACCGTGGTATATTGACGCGCACTTCGGGCGAGTTAAATTTTGGTGGCAGTTTTTAAAAGAAAACAATACAACAAATTTGCAGCCAGGTGGCTCCAGGGTGCACATTCATCCAAATCATTTCCCTTAACACGTTGTACTCTACAGATTATTTTATCATTAATAAACTACATTCTGAAATTAAATGTATTATTTGTAGCGGTTTGGTCATTAACCACTTAGGGATCGCCCCTTAATTGTCAAATTCTCCCTAAATAAACATACCCAAAGTTAAACTCTGGTTATGCTGGACCTGAGGCAAGAACAAACATATGTTTAATATATATATATTTTTAAATACTTTGACATTTTTGGATATGTGAAATGTATTTCAAATGAATATACAAAGTGAATATGGCACAAGATGAAATAAAGAAAATGCATAATTTTTTTCTGTTTTTATTTTTCTACATCCTCTTTGAAAGAAACCTACAAAGCCATATATTGAGATAGGGTGCTGGAACCACTTCAAATCATGTTGCTTAGGGGCTGGCCACATGTCTAACATTTTAGAATGATTGAGTGAACAGCCAATGAGCTGTAGCATTATTTGTAAAAGTATAATTTAAGAAAGAATGCACCGTGATGACGTTTACATCCGGGTCGTGAGACGAACAACAAATCTCTTTTGTAAATGGTCTCTGTCAATTTTCTGTTTAAATTGTCAATCTTGCACATTTTTAAGACCTCTGTTTCATAAGGATGACATGTATTCCGAAATTGCTGAGCTTTTTGACACTTTTCACATCCGTATTTTGTTCAGAATTGCAGGACGGCGGTTCAAATACACAAAGTTCTTTATTTATTTACGGATACATTCGGTAACGGTCCGGTCAAGAAATTACAATTTTCACATAACAGGATGGATTTTACCTAAGAAAAATATGGTTTATGTCATTACTGGGACCCTTTGATGACCAAAAAGAAGGATTTACGACTGTAAGGACTATATTCTTTATTTCAGTGTGTTATTTTCTGAGTAAAATGTAATAGTTTTCAAGACGCATACCTGACATTAAGTAGTCGTAATGTTGTGAATTTTATCTCTAAAACCGAGATATTTGCTAGAACACCAAGATTCTAACCTTTAACTACTTAGGGAGCACCATACCGCCAGCGGTAGGTTTCTGCCCGCCCCCCACCACCCCCAAAATCTGGTTCACAAGTCCAAACAATCACAGTTCACAAGTCCTATTTCTAGGTTATATATACATGTTATATATCTACAGAAAGCTTAGACACTCAGGAATGTAGCAAATGTCACCATTCTACAGTAGCTATAACAAAAATAATAATTTCCCCTCATAATGTGAGCTATGTGCCTTGTACACATGTGCCTCAAATTAAATGGAATGTAAAACTAGAAAAAAGGCTAACACCGTCATTTATTGGGTTAAATATACATGTCTTATATGTCCTTAAAGCTTAGAATCTTGGGATTCTAGCAAATATCTCGGTTTTAGTGTAGCTATAAAATTCACAACGTTACGACTACTTAATGTCAGCTACGCGTCTTGAAAAAAAAACGTTTTTTTTCACTTCATAGTAAATACATTAAGGAATAAAAACAAAGCTCACGAATGCAATATTTATAAATACATGTCTCATATGTCCTTAAGGACATATAAGACATTTAAATATACCCAAAAGATGAGGGTGTTAGCCGTGTTTCTAGTTTGACATTCCATTTAATTTGAATCTAAAAGTAGTAATGGGTACATCTATTAATCATACACTGTTCATTACTGCTATCATAAACTACTGTAGTAATGGGCACTAGAGATGCGCGGATGGGCTATTATTTCATCCGCAACCGCATCACAAAACCCATCATCCGTCCACCATCCATCTGCACCAACGTTTTTGACCAACTTTTAAAGCCGCACCCGCCCGCCATCCGCTGAATAGGCGATGCAAGGCGCTGCTGACGCGAGCCACGAGGCTAGAAAGCTCTTGCATCAGAATATCAGCAGTGAACTATGGCTGTTTCTCAAAACCAAGAATGCAAAATGCTAACTTGTGTATTGGGACAGTACTTGGGCCACAAAAGATGACGTTTTACAAGAACACAAGTACAGACAAGAACACAGATTGAGAAAGGCCCTCTGTCTCCGATCGGTACACAATAATAAATAAATAGCCTAAATAAAACGCACATCAGCAAACCTGACCTTACCTGACTAGGCAGACAATATTATCATTGTAATAAAAAACGCAACTTGACACATATCATTTCAACGTTTTGCAAAAAGAAATCTAAAATTAAATAACAAGTCATTCATATAGGCTAAATAACTATGCACTCCCACTGTCATGTCAGGGTGACGACTAGGACGAGCCAGTTCTGAAGAGTACCGTTAATTTTGAATGCATGGGAAGAGTGTGCGTCTTTTTCAAGCACACAATGCAATTCATTTTATACCAGCATGCCTAATAATCATACAGTAGACTAACTATGGAGCCTGGATTAAAGAAACGCCAACTCTATTAATTCGGAAATTCGCTGAAAGTCCACCGCACAACAGTGCATCGTGCATGTTCACATTTTTAATTGTCCATAAAAACCCCCAAACTTGCCTGCTTGTCTTGCACATCAAATTAATAAGCAAAGTTTTCCAACTATGTTTCTTACCTTGTGTTTTTGCTGTGGGTGTTATTGAGCTTGTAGAAGTTTAGCTCTTGCATTCGGTTCTTAGTATAGAATGAGACGCAACATGGGAGATGAATCATCGGTCAACTTGTATCGTATTCTACTTTCTTATTGCACACTGAAGAGGAAAAAATGTTGGTAGGCTACCATAGGTTACTTAATTTGACTTTTTGTTACCTTTAGTGTATTTGACTATTTCAAAGTGTGCTTGATTTTTTTCGGATGTAGATAACAATATTTAACAATGTACTGTATATATTTTTTTTTATTTGATTGGTTCAACCATCCGAATTTAATTAAAATATTAATTTGTCACGTCATTTGCCCAAACCTCGGTTTATCCGCTGAGTCCGCAGCTGAAACCGCCAACCATGCATCTCTAATGGGCACATCATAAACTAGTAATGAGTACATCGACTTTGATAACTATCGTCAAATTTAGGCTATGCTTTTGTGTAGGGAAAGATCATCTTATATATTTTTTAATATAAAGAAATAGGTTAGAAACGTCACCAGAACTTTTTCCCATGACTTACAATAAGAGAGATCGCTTTGTGAACTAGAGTACATCTCTTGTCTCGAACAATATATGTCAGTGGATGCTAGGCAATGGGAGGCAACAATATACGTCAGGTAAGTGACTATTTCTTAAGGCATTCCCTAGTATTCCCTAGTATATGTCACAATGCTATTTCTTGCTCCCGCTGTCTCATCGTTTCACTTTTGTGAATCATCATCTATATTTCTGAAGAATCAATGTACCACACAGCTCATTAGTGTGTAAGATGGTAGGAATATGAACAGAACCAGCGGCGGCACCAGACATTTTTCTCTGGAGGTGCTAAGGGGGAGCTAGCTTAATGCATGGAGGTGCTGACATAAATTGCATTAATGCACGCTCAGGCGACCTACACAGCTTTCTAAAATATCAATGACACAAGTGTCTGTTCAATAGGAGAAAACCAAACAACATTTCACGATCTCAAAGTTCTATGCCTAATTCCCAGTGAGACATACAGAAGTCACCATAGGCTACTCTTAAAACTATGAACAAAACAACACAATTAATGTCTTAATATTGCTCTAACACATTTTGTGTCAAATGTTCAGCATTGTAAAAAGTCCAAACTAAATCTAACCCAAGGCTGGGTTAATCTGTTTTGGGAAGTTCATCAATTAAAACCTATGACCAGGTGAAGGGAGTTCATAAATAACCATTGATTATGTAATGTTTTCAATTATTTGATGACTGTTAAGTTGTGATCTCCCTTCACCTGGTAATTTTCGTGTTAATTGGTAGTGCTGGGGAGAGGGCACATACAGGTCCTTCTCAAAAAATAGCATATTGTGATAAAGTTCGTATTTTCCATAATGTAATGATAAAAATTAAACTTTCATATATTTTAGATTCATTGCACACCAACTGACATATTTCAGGTCATTTATTGTTTTAATACTGATGATTTTGGCATACAGTTCATGAAAACCCCAAATTCCTATCTCAAAGAATTAGCATATAATGAAAAGGGTCTCTAAATGAGCTATTAACCTAATCATCTGAATCAACTAATTAACTCTAAACACCTGCAAAAGATTCCTGAGGCTTTTAAAAACTCCCAGCCTGTTTCATTACTCAAAACGGCAATCATGGGTAAGACTACTTTTGAACCAGAAACTGCGGCAGAAGTGCCTGACCTGGGCTTCAGAGAAGCAGCACAACAAAACAACAACAAATTTTGCATGTCATTCGGAAATCAAGGTGCCAGAGTCTGGAGGAAGACTGGGGAGAAGGAAATGCCAAAATGCCTGAAGTCCAGTGTCAAGTACCCACAGTCAGTGATGGTCTGGGGTGCCATGTCAGCTGCTGGTGTTGGTCCCTGCATTGTGGGCAGGGTCAATGCAGCTAGCTATCAGGAGATTTTGGAGCATTTCATGCTTCCATCTGCGGAAAAGCTTCATGGAGATGAAGATTTCATTTTTCAGCACGACCTGGCACCTGCTCACAGTGCCAAAACCACTGGTAAATGGTTTACTGACCATGGTATTACTGTGCTCAATTGGCCTGCCAACTCTCCTGACCTGAACCCCATAGAGAATCTGTGGGATATTGTGAAGAGGAAGTTGAGAGACGCAAGACCC